>VZSE01011604.1:1456564-1572744 GCA_013398275.1 Promerops cafer
GGGGACGGTGCCGGCCGCCTGCCCGCCCAGCAGGTAAGGGGCTGGGGGGCGGTGCGGGGCGCGCAGGGGGTCGGCGGCTGCTGCCCCTGGGGAGCCACAGCGGGGTGAGGCCGGGCCGGGGTGGGTGAGGGCTCGCCGGCTTCTCGGTAGCGGAGGCCGGTGGGAGGAGGAGGAGGAGAGCAAACTTCCTTTTCCTGGGGCCGCCGGCGAGCCCCCCCCCCAGGGCCCGCGGGGGGCGCCCCCCGCCCGGCGCGGAGCCCCCGGGGTCGGACGGGGTTCGGCCGGTAGCCGCGGGGCTCGGGGGATCGGCCCTTTTTCCCGTCTCGGGGCTTCCTTGCCGCGTTTTGTTTGCTCGCCTGCTGCGCGCCTCGCCCCGGCGGTGCCGGGAGCCGGGCTTTCCCGTCGCCCCGCGCTGGAGGAGAGCGAAGACCTGCCCCGCCAACTGCTGGTGGTGCTGCTGCCGCCGAAACTCCCCGGTATTCCCCCCGCTCCGTTCGGGGTTTGCGGGAGGGCTGGCGGATGGGCAGCTCGCAGAAATGCCACCCCGGAGTGCTGCCACCTTCCTGCTCATCCGCGGCGGGGATGTGCGGCGGCAGCCGGGCGGCCGTGTGCCCGCGGGAGAGCGGCCCTGCCGAGCCCCCGGCCGTGCCGACAGCCCCTCGCTAGCCCGGGAGACCCTCCCTGGGGGGCAGTGCGGAGCTTCTCCTGCCCCAGCTCCCCGCCGGGGAGAGGCGGGCACGCATGGCTCTCATTGTATAACTGTGGTACTGCAAGCCGCGGCTGAAACTGTGGCATCTTTATAAGAACAGTTTGCAGTTAATTGGTTTGGCAGATGAACTCCTGCACGATCCTCTTGCCCGCTTCTGTTGCTTAAGTGCCAGCGCCCTCTCCCACCCCTTTCCCCCTTTTCTCCGCTTTCCTTTGAAGCGTCGCATAACTCTGTATTGCCAGCAGGATGGAAAGTGCTGATTCAGCAGCCAGGAGCCCCACTCCATCTGAAGTGGTGGTCTGCCTGAAATGCTCCCATTTGTTGAAATGGGATCATGTGTTGCTGGTATGTCAAAGCAGCATTGATCAGGTTTTCTAAAACAGACCCAAAGAATGTGGTTTGCTTTTCTCTTCACCAAGACAGAATGAATTTGGGGTTGGGGCAAAGCAGGAGGGGGCAGGATGGTTGGGGCAAAGCAGGAGGGGGCAGGATAGAAGGGATGTGGGCGTCTGCCACCTTCAGTTACGCTTCTAAGGGGCAGCTGAAATTGTTTTGCCCTCGTAAAGGTGCTTATGTGTTTTAAGGGAGATGTTGTGGGATGTGTAGCAAGGATGCGTTAACACTCCAGCTCCATCTATTCCTGCGTTCTGAGGCTAGTAGTTGTACTTATAGCTCTAGAAAAGGTACAGAGAAGGGCAACAAGGCTAATCCTAGGATTAAAAGGAGTGAGTTATGAGGACAGGTTAAAAAAAACCACCACAAACACATGGAGATTAGAAAAGGGGAAGATATGGAAAAGGGGAGATATGCTTGAAACTTTAAATGAGAGCTCTTGCTGTGCTTCATGATCGTTTTGGGGCTGAGGCAGGGTGCGGGAGGTAAGCAGGATGCTCTCTTCCCGTGCCGTTAGTCTTCCTCGAGGGCTTAACCTCTCAGAGCAGCATAAGAAGGAGAGCTGTTCCAGAGCTGTGTTCCTCTGGCTACCTTTGTACAGATATAGGTTAATATCAGAGCTGCTTGTGTTTTCTTTCTCTAACACCAAACTCTTTAAAATACAGCACAGTGTAGAGCAAACAGCAGAGCCTGAAAAGTACTGTTTGGTAGCCTTACTGCAAACAGTAAACCTACAGAGCAGCAGACCCTGACGCTTGCCTCTGGTGATCATTTGACCATGTTATGGTCTGATTTATTTTCTTCACTTGGACATTATTTGTTCTCAAAGTAGGTCTTGTTTGCCCTGGCTACATATTAAAGATCTTGTGGTACTTCCATGGTTTTCCTTGGTTTTGTTAATCAAACTATCCCCTCTCTTAGCACTCTGTGAGTTGGCTTTTATCCTCACATACAGCCACACCTGGATTTCAGTAGCGTGTTGCTGTGTTTTTTGATGCGTAGTCCAAAAGCTCTGCCTAATGCAAAATGGATCTCTGCATCTCAGCTCTGCTGAAGTGTATAGTGTGCACGCTGTGAATAAAACAAGTGTTTGCAGCCCTCTGTCTTGTGAGTGCTTAAATGACTCCAGCAAGAAACGTTACGAAGGTCTTCTAGAAATCCTTGGTCATGTTCTCATCTGTGCTTGGGATGTAAATGGGCAAAAAGTATCTGGATCTTTCTGGCAAAGGTATCCTTCCAGAGCAGGGGGTTCCCAGCTGGCAGAGGAGAGGCATAGCTGGGTCATGCACTGCGTCTGCCAGCAGCACCAGAGTATTGCGCTGGAATTTGTTTTCTGACAGCCCCAAATGAGCAGATGTCCCTCTAGACTATGAGGCACTGTCAGCTTCCCTGGGCGCGCGTAGCAGTGGCAGCAGGCAAACTGAGGGGCTCCTGCGTGGTGTCACTCTGGGTGGGACCCTACTGTTGCTCCCTTTTGCTGTGCCTCTCTGCATGTAGTTATGGAGATGATGGTGCTAAATGAGGCCTGATTTCTGGGTATAACTTTTGCTTAGACCAACTCAGCTCTGTCTTGGGAAGTGTGTGTGTATGTTTGTGTGTGAAATGCACTCAGGTGCTTCTTCAGACCACTGAAATGTGGGATGGGGAAACAGGTGGAGGGGTGCCTTTTGATGTCCAGTGGTATGCATTTTTAGGATGCATTTAAGTATTTGCTCAAATAAAAATTTCACTGGTTGCAGCAAACACTGTGGTGAAATACCTTACTATTTTCTGCTGGCCTTTTTATTGTAAATCTCTGAGTGAACTTTATTAATGGGGTCAGGGGAAAAGCCTCTCTTCACTTTGTGCCAACATTTCTGTCCAAACTAAGACTAAGGAAGCCTGCTTTTCTTTGGATTTATCTCAGCTATGACAGTATTGATGCCAGTTCACAGTGCAGTGTTTCTTAAGTGTGCCCACCTGGCCCAGTGTTTTCATAAACAAGGAAGATAACTCCTGAGACCTCTGCCTCTGTCAGGCTTGCATGCTGCTTGCCAACTGGCTTGGCTTCAGTGTGATTGCATAAGCCTCCTTCTGTAGGAAAGCAGGCTAAGAAGTTAGGATTGTTTTTCTTGGAAACTGGACCTGCTCCTGGCCACGTCCAAAATATGCCAGTTGCAACTCTTCACCCAGGGAAATCTAGGAATGGAGATTCTTCACCAAAAAGTTAAAACCCCACAATCTTTTTTAGGAATTACAAGGAATGAGGTTACCAAGAAATCCCTTTATTAGCATTGAGCTTTATTTACAGGTTTGCTATCTTTACACTGCCTGCTGGTCAGGAGAGCATGTTGCAATCTAAACTTGGATGTGGCAAAATAGTCTTGATTCCCATTACTTTTTCTCCCAAACCAGTGGTTGTTTTGAAACATAATATTATGAAGTAAACAGATGCCACCTCACTGACTTCCCTTTCTTTATACATGTTGAACTGTGCACTTCTGAACTAGTCCCGTGCCAGGCCTTTCCTATTCCCATGCCATCTGTTGAATTGGACAGCAGTTGTCCCTTTAGCTCAATATGGCTCCTCTGTCGCATTGGGAATGTGGAGAGTGCTATCCTAGAAAGCCAGATTCCGCTGTGAGATCATCCTTAAAGAAAACTGTTGATCAGTACGAGGCATCCTACAAACAGCCTCTTAATGTCTTCAGCGATGAAACAACTAGAATAGCCTGACTTTATAAGATTTGGTTGGGTATATTCAACATTCCCTTTTCTTACATGCTTTATTCCCCTGGGTACCGTCTTGTCAGCAGGTATGTGCGTAGAGAGACAGACAAACACTATGTTTTTCATACAGGTCCATTCATCTGAAAATGGTGGTGTTTATGGTTTCTAGCAGCTTTTGGACTTCAAATGTCCATAGGAGCACTGAGTGTCAGTGCCAAGGTATCCTGAAACTCTTTAGTAAAGAGATGTTCACATTCACACTAATGTGCATCCATTGACTGAAAACTTCCTTCCCTCTTCGCCTTCCTAGGATCTTTCATAAGTGGATCAGTTCATAGAGAGCATATGGACGTGGCTCTCAGGACTGAAGGCATTGCAAGTTCATCCTCTGCTTTAGAGTAGTGCCCTTGTGAACAGTTCTGTCTTTCCTGGTTTCCATAACAGAAAAGACCAGGGAATTCTGTTTAATGGTGAGGAGTTACTCACAAAAATATGAGATTATGAGCACTGGGTGAGTCACTTTCCCTTAGGAGGTAGCAGCAGCTTTATGGCTGCTGCTTGTGTTTTTACAGGCAAGCAACCTGTAGTGGCACTGACCAGAGACTCAGGTGTGGATTGAACAAAAATATAGTTAGGATGAATAATGATGGGTTCTTCAAAGCCCAACACTAATGCTCATTTACAAGTCAAGAGAGCTTTTAATGAAACTTGCTAATTGCATCTCAATTAGTTAACCCATGGGGAATGCAGATTACCACTCCTGAATGGCTACAGCAAAAGCTGTCATGAAGATCAGTTGTTTTAAAGGGGATGATCTTTTTAGCAGAGTAGGACACCTTCTCCCATATCATGGATAATACAACATGTAACTACTGCTATAAATTAGTGTGAGGGACCATCTTCTTCCTGAATCCTTTCAGAAACCTTTGGTAAGTCATTATATCCCTGGGTATCAAATGATAACTTTGGAGTGAGTAAAATGGTAGAGGAAAATGTGTAGTTCTCTGACATATGATATGAAGAAAAATTACAGGTTATATCAAGCTTGTAGATTGCCAAACTAGATCTGGAATAATCTAGGCACATGGCATGAAAGTCTACTTCATTGATACTGAGAGAGGTGAAATGTGTCTCTTTTGGAACTCTGCAGCTTTCAAGGCTGCTGTTTCAGGTATGATGGGATAAGGCATATTTGCTAGAATAGTGTGACCTCTTCTTGGAGAAAGGATCAGCAGTGAGAAATTCCTCCTTTACCACATGATGGAACAGACTCTGTTTATTCTTCCCTAAAGTGAGAACTGGGGAGGGGGGTTGAAAGTCTTGATTTGTGCTGTGTCTTTCTGAAAAGAGCTTTGGAACAATGATGATAGTCACGGTCCTTGGATGCAGAGGTGATGAGTGCCCTAGACAAACTGACTGGGAACAGCACGACCATCTCTGCATTCTCTTCTTGTGGGCAGATGCTGTAAAATATTTGAGAAAGAAACACGGTACCCTGTTTCTTTTGTATTCTTTTGTTGGACTCCAGGGGAAGACTACAAGAGCTTTTCCCGTTATCTTACCCTCCTGCTGTTGAGCTGTCATCCTTAGGCCAACAGCAACAAGTTGAGCAGCTATGTTGATCTTAATGCCCAACAATTGCATTAATGGTTGCAATATTAGCCATTGGACAGTTTTGTTGCTCTAGCTGTAATATTCAAACAATGTATTTCTCAGTCAGTTTCAGCTTTTTTGGAGGACAAATCCAAGGACTGTGGGGACGTTCCAAAAAAGACAGTTTTGCACAGACAAGGATGAATGGGGTAATTGTAAACACATGTTTGGTTAAACCACTAGCAAACCAACCTCTCATTCTTCCCAGCCTCCATCAATGCCAGCTTCTGCTAGCTCATAACAGGACAAAAATAGGAAATGACTTTCCTGGCAGACAAACCATAGAGGAAATACCATACCATCCTGTTCAAATAAACCTATAGCCCAGTGGGAAGGAGCTCTCCTGCTGAGCAGCAGTGGGGATTTCTTCATTTGTTCACACAGTGAGCATCAGAGCGTGGTCCTTGCACTCCCTTCACGCTCTTGCTGCAGAATTTGTGTCAGCAGAGAAATCTGAGGAACTGAGTGTCTGCATCCAAGCTGAGCCTGTGGTTGCTGAAGACAGCTAAGTAAGGGTGGATAATACTCCATGAGACCAGTATCATTCTTCCATTGTGCATCCCTGGTGAGAAAATCAATAAGCAGGGAGAATCTGTAAGTCTGTAGACTCTTTTCATGGTGGAGATTAGCACTTGATGAACACTTAGAGACTTCTTTCAGTGCTCAGCATCTAAATTCTCCCTTTTGATGACTTGATCTAGTGGCTGCAGCTCTGTCCAAACTCATGCTGTTGGTTTGTAGCGTAGACTAAGTTTTCAGAAGTTACTTTTTTACTTTGCTTAACTTCACTTCTAGGTTATCTACAGGTATTAATTTAAATTATGAAACTGTGAGGAAGGGAATCCATTAAATGTCACCCAGATCTCTTTGCTGATGTTGCTGTTAGTGAATGATCTGTGGTTCTGTGATTCTGATTTGACACTTAAACATATTTTTGGTCAGGGAGTTGCAACTGGCCTCTGTGTCTGTGCATGCTTCATATATTTGTAGATGTCAAAACTAACTGGCAGCAAGGATTTGAATCCTTTACTAGAGAAAAAACTGCTAGACATATTTTCCCAGATACTGGCTTTATTGGAGGATGGTAGGACAAGGTAGTTGTATATGAGAAAGGATTCAAGCAGAAGTTTTCAAGGCTGAAATAAAAATGGGGAGGTGATTTTTTTCCTCCCTACTTTCTTCTTTCCTTCTTTTCCGTGATGTTCATGTCTGCCAAACCACTAGGTATGGATTCAGATAGGAGAACGTTCTCTCTCCTTAAATGGGAATTGAGAGAAGGGGTGAGAAGGACTGGGGGAAGGTAAAATCTGTAGGTTGGTCTTGCTTAGTGTACTGTTAGAGCTCTGAGCATCCTTGGAAAGGAATGAGGAGCTTTTATTACATCAAAGCACAAGTGTGGAATTAAACTTCAAGGAGTTGGAAAAGCTAAAAATTCAGAAGGCTTTGGCATAAGACAGAAATATCACAAGCTTTCTTAAAAGGCCTGCTTTCCCTTCTGGCTCAAATGTATTAAAGTCCATTTAGGAGAATGTTAAGGGAGAAATAAGTATTGCAAGACCATCGATTATTTCTGAATTAATGTCTTGTGGGGGATCATTCTTCATTCTAATAGCTGCTTGTGCTGACATCACCCGAGATGTCAGGGGATTATGTCAGAATTCAAGCTTTGATACTGTGCAGAACAATGGCTCAAGTGCTGGCAGATGCTTTCTTGGTGGGTCAGGTTCCTTTTGTTTATCCTGCCCATCTCTAGCTGTGATGTTCCAGTTACTGTACATGGTCACAGCAAGAGATGTAGTAAACAATTTCTAAGAGAAGCATATCTGTGCAGCATGATTGTGAGGACAAAGTACTTCTTGCCTCTTATGCTAGAGGCAGATTTGCCATCATCTAGATGCACAATGCATGCATTTTTAATGCTTTATGAAAATGCTCACCAGCTGTAACATTGTCATCTTTTGTTTTGTTCTGTTATTTGTTGTATTATTTTGTTTGTCATTCCAGGAATTCTGAACTGAAGTCAAAAAATGGAGGCCAAAAGTGGGTGGGTTTGGTGGTGGAGTTTTTTTCTCCTGGTCTGTTGGTTGGTTTGTTGTTGTTTTTTGGTTTACTTTTTTCCCCTCCCTGGTTGTCAGGCACCTAGCTTTAGTTTTTAAGGTTATAGTGAAGGCCCTTGTGGTTTAACCTGTCAGGCAGCTAAACAGCACACAGCTGTTCACTCACTTTCCCCCCACATCAGTGGGATGGGGAAGAGAATTGGAAAGAAGGCAAAACTCCTGGACTGAGATAAAGACAGTGTAGGAGAACTGAAAAGGAAGGTAAAATGGTAACAACTAAAAAAGAGTATACAAACAAGTGATGATTAGTGTCGTTGCTCATTGTTGATTGATGCCCACCCAGTCTCCAAGGAGCAGACACTGCCTCTCCCCAGTTTTTTTGTTCAGCATGATGCCCTGTAGTATGGAGTATTCCTTTGGCCAGTTGGGGTCAGCTGTCCTGTCTGTATCCTTTTCCAGCCTATTGTTCACCTCAAGCCTCCTCACTGGTGGGGTGAAAAACTGAGGAGCTGTTGACGTGGTGTGAGCACTACTCAACAGTGACTACAACATCACTGTGTTATCAGTATTCTTCTCATCCTAAATCTGAAACAGCTCTGTACCAGCTTCTAGAAAGAAAATAATTCTACTCCACCTGAAACCAGGACAGCCCTGTGAGGGGAAAGCAATCAAAATAGCCCTTTATGATGCCCTAGAAATGAATAGATGGGAATGTCACAGTCTATGTGTGATTTTCATGAACTGATTCTTTTGATATACTTTACTGGTAGGCTATTATAACACTACACGTAGTCATCACATTTAGCAGTTGAAAAGTTTTTGAAGAGGCATTCTGTTTATTTTCCAAAAAGCTTCAAGAGAATTGAGCAGCGAGACTATGAGATGAGCTGTAGGAGTGGAGAGCAAATGCTGTTCGAGTTGCTGACATCTCTGATGTGTACTCAGACTTATTTCACATTTGGCATGCATTTTTTTCTTCTAGAGCTGATGCTAATAAAGGTCAGGAAAAATCTCTGTGGTGTTCCTTGCTAGCAAAGGTGGGTTACACTCTTAACACATGGGAAGTCAGAGGAGCATTGCAAAGGCTGTTGCAGCTGATACAGTTTAGGTGTGTGGTAACACTTGTAGTGCCTGGTTGAGTTGTTGAATAATTTTCTTCCCCAGTGTCTTTTGAAAAACAGTATTGATACAGCCTTCAGTAGGAGAATGGCGTTGCAAGATGTCTTGCTAGTCTAAGTCTTAGGTAATTTTGGTAAACAAGTAATTGATCTTCATTTACTTGGAAATGATTCCACTCTTCTTCCCAGGAGCAGGAGAAGTTCTCAAGGTGTTTGGAAAATGGATGATTTCAAAAAATTCAGTGAAAGAGTCCTAAGCTGTAACAGCCTGACTTTGTTTTGCTTATATTCATCTCTTAGAACTTCTTGGGTCCTTCATGTCCAACAGTCCAGCTCTTCCTTAGCAAGATTTATTCCCCAGGGGTCTCGTTTAAAATTCCCATGAGCCGAGGTGACATATCTGTAGGTGATGTGAAGTTGCCTTTCAGGTCAATTTGACAGTGCTCCGTAGAGTTTCAGGAAGACAGCATGTGTGCAGCTGTCAGAGAGGCTGGCCACTTTTTCCTCTTTGAGTATTTAAATGCTCATGTTTTTTTGTGTGTGAAAGCTCTACAATTAGAAGAGGTGAAAAAGCTTTTCCCCTGGAAGAGAGGCACATCTTCATTTCTCAAAGGATGTGGGCCATGCTAAGAGCTGACTGCTACCAAAAGCTGATGATGTTCTGTTGGAGTGCTTAGGTGTCTTCCCGTGGGCCAGCTTGGTGGTTCACTACGTGTACATGGCTTACTCTCTAACTGGGTAGGAAAGCTATCCTGTGTACTTGTTTTTCTGGGATTGGTTTTCTTCTGGGTTAAAGGATGGGATCAGTTCTTGGAAGCATGTGATAGGGCAGCTGAGGTGAGGTGCTCTTCCAGGGAAAGGAAGAGAAACGAGAGAGAGAAGAATAGATCCCATCTCTTTTCAGTGGTAGCAAACTGCTGGGCCAGCTTGGCAACCCATCAACATTTTTTTTTTTTTCTGTGTGAATTGCAACAAATCTTAGGGAGCTACGCAAGCAAGCAAGCTAAAGACTAGACCTGGCCTTGTAGAGGGTCTCCAGGGCCTGCCAATATTTGCAAGGTTTACCTGTTGAAGGGAGTTTTCTGCAATGTGTGGGGGTTAACCTTGTGTTTGATCTCTTTGCTGTTCTGGAATGTGGATCAAAGAGATGTTGTCTTTATTCATGTCTTTTTAATTTTACTTCTTTTTTTAATAAAATGGACCTGTGGTGCTGAGTTGTTTTCTTAAAATGAATATGAAATGTGTCAGTGCTAGGTGGGGTTTTTTATTGAGCAACTCAGCCGTAACAAAAATGTTACTATTGCTCTTGTACATTTAAAGAAGACAAAAATAGCACCTTCACAGTTTCAGGAGATTATGTAAGGAATGTGTAGCTGTATCTTATTATATGATCGTCATGAAACAGAGCAACTGAGGAAATAACTGGTAATAAATCCATCATTGTGAAAAATAGTAAGCATAATAGCTGTTCAAACACCAGAGATTTGGTTGACTTGCTCTGAAATGTAGTGGTAAAACATATTTGTTTCAGACCAGTTACCAGCTGAAATGTTTTTTTTTCCTGGAATGTCTCATCTGTTCCCAGTCTCAGAATCCCAGAACTGCCTGTGAGCTGGTTCAGCCGTTCTGCTCTGATCAAGAAGGGTTTCTGTAGCCAAAGTCAAATAAAGGCATTTAAGGTGACTGCTCTGGTATCTGCTAGGAAATGGTCTTGATGGCTCTGGGGCAGATCTTGCCCGTGAACTCCTGTGACTCTTGAGGTGCTGCCTTAGAGCTGCAGTTTCTCAGCCATGCTAAAGCTAGTCTGCTTTAGCCTGAAAAAATCCCAACCAAACAACAACTCTGCAGACTGAAAACCAAAGTAAGTTCTTCAGTAATTTCAGTTATTATTCTTGTCTGTGGTAAATGTGGAATGATTTTGGGGGCAAGGTGACGTGTCATGGATTTTCTTCATTTTACCAAACAGAGTTTGGGAAGACTTGGAGTTCAGGTCTTGGGTTCAGGATTGCACAGCAGTGACTGGGGTTTCTCTTCAGAAACATTTCTGAATAGTTTTTTTCATAATTTTAGTACAAAAATGATTTTGTTTTGACTGGCTCAGTCCTTCTGGCTGGATACCAGTTCCATTGTATGTTGACTCTTGGATGGATGGAGGAAGAGATCTTTTCTCAGCCTTTGTTACAGGCACTTGCCTCCATCTAGAAACAGTTTGTCTTTTGCAAGGTCATTTGGAGTGTGACAAAATGTGTATTAAATGTTCTCCCCATACTCTGTGTTTTACTTTGAGCACTCTATCAGCTGCTGACTGAAGTTCAGGTTTTATAACAAATGCTACTTATGTAGCTACTTACTTCAGTTGCTTTGCATAGCTGTGTTAGGTTTTGGGGCTGTTGAGGTGAAGGAAGTAATGAATGAGCAGTAATTTAATGGGCACACTAATGTGGTTGTGTACAAATAGCAAGTTTCTTCCTCTTCTTGGGATATCTGGCCAACTTGTATGCTTGCCTTCAGCCATGTAATATCTGTACTGACTTTGGCAGTGGCTCAGAGAAGATTTATCCAGCCAGAGAAGCATTCATAGGATGAGTACTTTTAAAAATTTTTTTATTTTTTTTAAGTGTGTGGGGACTGAAACTTTCTTCCTTTGTGTAACTGTGGCTTGTCTAAAGTCAATGTTTGACTACAGATCAAGTGGTGTGGTCAGAGTGAATTTTTGCCTAAACTGATGTTAGAGCCATAAATTGTTGCATTGTGT
This sequence comes from Promerops cafer, assembly GCA_013398275.1. Taxonomy (NCBI): domain Eukaryota; kingdom Metazoa; phylum Chordata; class Aves; order Passeriformes; family Nectariniidae; genus Promerops; species Promerops cafer. The sequence goes on from VZSE01011604.1 coordinate 1,467,959, forward strand.
GGGCAATGATGCTTTCATCCAGTACACGGTCTTAGTCACCTCTTCCTGCCAATATCCTCTAATTCTGCAGTTGTAACTCTGTGAAACCAAGCAAGGAAGTGTGTGCTTCATGTGAGGAGCTCCAGAACTCTTTAAATCCTGACTTACCATCTTGAAAACCTAGAGGTTTCCAAAGTGGAATATATATGTACACTAGATATATTACTATATTATACAGCCCTTTTATGGTGTCTGAGGGAGGTGTATCTCCTCTGCAGTTCAATTCATGCTGCATCCAACACTTCTTTGGAATCCCTGGGACCTTAGGATGAAGCCTTTCAGCAATGTGGTCTATGAAGGGCTGGCTTGTGTTGAAGTTCTGAATGGGGCTGAGGGACTGCTGGGCTTAGTGGTAGTGTGGAAGCTTTGTAGGGCCGTGGCTGTGCGTGGAGCTGAGAGGCTTGGAGGAGGTAGCTTCAGGTTAAGTCTTCCTAGAGTCTTTTGGGATCCTTTTAAAAGTAGTGCTGTAACGGGGTGACTCAGGATACCTGACACCTTAGCCGTGTCAGATGAGGTCCCTAGAAAACCAAAGGACTGAAAGGTTTTATTAAAAGTGATTTTTCACTTGAGATGCTGTCTCTGAAATCCATTAGCAGTTTAAAATTAACCAAATATTCTAGGTAGTTTAAATGAATTTTAATGACTTTCTGCCACTTTTATAAGAAGAGTCTATTTACAGCCTTGTTGATTGAAGTGCAGCCTAGATTGCAAGGGTTTTATTTTATCAATGGAGATGATTTCATAGCATGGCAGTAATCTTCCTAAAGATTTGCCTGGTCAATAAAGAAGTAACGGGATTTGTATGAACCAAAGCAGAGCAATCTGAAGTAGCTGTATCCTAAAACTGAGCTAGCCTGTAAAGCTTTGAATTTTCATGTCATCTTCCACTGGGAGACACCACAAAGTCTCCTGCTCTGTTGCATCCTGTAAGAAAGAATTGAGCCATCCCATTATTAGGAAGGAAAAACTGAATACAGGCTAAAGATCTAAAATTTATCTAAAAGTATAAATGAAGGCCAACTAAAAATGGTTGGACTTTTTTAAAATTGTGATACATACTGGAAAAGAAATATTAGCAACTATTTCAGTCTGTTTTTGAGCATTTGATTAGCAGTTTCTAAGTGACCTCTCTGCTCGTATGTGTGTTTTGTAGCATTGGGAGGGGAGAGGGAAAGCTGCTGTAAAGGGGCCGTGCTGAGAACCTAGAAGAGAAGGCACATAGGGCAATATTGATACAGCTCAACTTATTCATCCCCTTGATCTTTTGGAGTTTTTTTCCCTCCTCATAGTGCACCCACTTCTCAGCAGTGTGAAATGAGAAGGAATCAAATTGACTTCCACAGTCATGTGTGACTTTCTAGTGTGATGTAGAGAAAAGGCAAAGCAGGCTGCACCCCCACTCTTCTCTGGTGAAGATGATATGATTGGTGGGGTAATGTCTTAACTCACAGCATGGCTAAATCATGGCTCTGAAAATGATTACTGATATGATTATCTCTTTGGAGTAATGCTAATACTTTCTTGGAGCTGCTGTGAGGCATCTGTATGAGAAGAGCCAGCAGTTTTTGGTGGATGTGTTTTGCCTGTGTGATGGTTTTATCACTCTGTGTTTGCTCCCACCTCCCAGCTCATGGAAGTTAAATTCTCTCAGAGATGATGGCTTCTCCAAAGGTAGAGGAAGTGTTATGAAAAAAATGGGGAGAGAAGGAGTATTTATACCACAGTGCATAGTAAACCTCCCACTTGTGATACAGGTAGCTAAGTTGGGTCTAAAACTTGGCCTGGCTTTGGTTCTGGTCTAAACCACAAGTGTTACTTTGGAATGGATGTTTATGTGCCATGTCCTGTGGCCTGGTGGCCAGTCAGGGATTCCAGGGATAACCACATGGTGAGGCACCTGAGCAAAAATGTTTCTGTGGAATGCAAAGGGTGGCACAGTTGAGCTCCATGAAGTGGCAGTGTGTGCTTACCTCTCTTGACTTCCAGTGTGTGCTTACCTCTCTTGACTTCCAGTGTCTACACCTATGCATTTGATTTTTTGAAACCATTTTATTTTTCCTTCTTCTGTTTTCCAGCCCTGTTACTGTTTAGGAGTGACTAGTGCTTTGCCTTCGTGGACTGTCAGCCTATGCTCCAAGACCCCGGTATCTGCAGTTGTAAATATGCAAAGTGGAAGGCAGAGAGTCATTCCTGATAGAGAGGGATGGGCACTGCCACTAATCCTGTAAATCCACAGTGGGTCCCTCCCATGCACAGAAACCTGATCTCAACTCCTGCATCTTAACATCTACATCTCCTTTGCTGTGGTATTTACATATACTTCCTACTTCTTAAAACAAGAGGGAGTTTGATCTAGTCATATTTGAGGAAAGCTGCATGAGCTAGCCTTATGAATATTTATCTCTGCATCAGCATCTTACTCAGGGATACCCAAGGAAAGATGACAAATGACTGTCTTTTTGACATGCACAATATAAAGTGAATGCAATTTCAAAGCCTCCCTTAAGCCTCTGTGGCGTGCTTAAATATCTTCCAGTTGCATGGTTAAAGGCTGAAATAAGTCTTGTACCCTGGATTTGGGAGATTTGTGGAATGCCTATCCCCAGCTACTTCCATTGATGCAAATGGTAGAGGTCAAACTGGTGTGTGGGGAGGGGGGCTGAAGAGAGAAAATTGGCTGAATAAGATGATAGTGCTTGCAGTTATGTCTAATCAGAGTTCATTTCCTGTAGATATTCTCAGAGGTTTTGCATAGTGAGAACAAATGCAAATGCAGTTTGGAATACATACTGTCCATGAGCTAAAAAAAATTGAAGGGATTGAGGTTTTGTTGGTTACCCCTGCCCCCTCCTCCCCCCCAGCTTCCAGAGATGCTTGCTACTGAATAAGTGTTAGTGTCAAGCTTCAGAATGGTAGAATTGCACCTTGCAGTACTGGCTCTAGTTAGCTGTGCTGGTTATCTTCCACCCTCTTCTGCAAGAAGAAATTTCTCTATTCCTTGTATCCTTCAAAAACTTGACAGGCAGTGGAACCATGAGATTTTGATCTACAGCTTGTAGATTGAGGCTAAGCATTAAAAAATACACGTGACATTCCAGTCAAAGTGGTGTTTCTGCTATTTGTCCTCCAGAATAAGACTGAAGAGCAAAATTCATCGGACTGAGGGTATGTCCTGCATGTCTCTCTGTTGTCAGGTTCTGGTTTGTTTGTGGTGTTAGCATATAGCTGGATCCATGTATCAACAGAGGCAAGTGCCTGTGTTACACTTCTTGAAAAGGTATTTTAACACCTAAGGTTTTGAGTTGGTTGAGGGTTTTCTTCTTATTTTAGGACATTTCAGCCCTGAAGGTTACAGTTAGTATGCAGCTTGTTGGTATTCTCATTTTGGGTACTGTGCTTTGAAGAAAGAGAGGAGACGATGCATCTGTTACGCTTATTTTCTTGTAGCACAGTGCTAGATCTAGAGATACAGGTAAACTAGTCACCAAAAAGCTGAACTGTAGCTATGTTTCTGATGGCAGCTTGGTGGCAGTGCTTGGGGGAAACTGCTTGTTCCTCACAGTCTTGGGTATTGACTCACTGTTTTTTTTCCCCTTGAGCAATTTTGACTTGGTGCTTCTCTTTTATCTTTTCCCTATGCCCTCACTCCACCCAGTACAGTAATGTTTTCCTAAATCTTTGCTTTTTAAACCTTTCTGTTTCTTCTGAAAGTTGTGGGCATAGAGAAGATATTATTCCTTCTTTCTTTGCAGCAGGCTTTCATAGATTTGAAAGATTTCATCATGACCCTTACTTTTGCTTCCTTTGGCTGAACTCCAGTTAATTCTGTTTTTTCTTCTTTCCTCCCAGATGTCATGTTTTTCTAATTCTGTGATGTTCCTATTGCTTTTGCTTGGATTCTTTCCAGTTGATCTTTTCTGAAATTTGCGGAAGATTGGGTACAGCTTCGTGCTGGAAGCTTTATCAGCCACAAGTAGAGCAGAACTGTTGCTTCATGATTGTCACATATGTTCCTCTATACATTCCTCTATGGTATTTGCCCTTTTCTCAACAAAGAATTTTCTAGTTTATAAAACTTGCTTTGAATTAAGTCTTCCAGCAAGCTGACAGCTTTAACTTAGCAGCTTCCCCAAGTTTAATAAGTGTCATTTTCTCCTTCATTATCTAGATAATTAGTGTTAGAACAGTGTGGGACCAGGCCACATCTCTGCAGAGGTTATTCAGTATGTCAGGCTATTATGAGAGTATTTCAATTTATTTTGACGTTCCAAACAAAAGTAAATCAGTGCAGTTGCTCAGTCACTTTCAAATCTGCCATAAGATGACTGCTTGCATTGGTAACGGTATGACTAAGTTTTGTTATCTTTTTGTGAGAATACAGTTTGGATATTTTGGTGTGGTTTTGCTAATGTCAGGATCCAGATTCAGTGTCTACTGCTTCTATGTTCCTAAAATACATTATTCTGACATAGTAGGATGTTGAGTTGGTTTGACTTGACATGTACATGAGCAACCAGTTTTTTGTTGAGTTCAATCTTTTATTTTCTTTTTGGCGCTAGCAGATGGGTCTAATGGCAAATGTGCGAATTAAGCAACAAGTATCATTCTTAATGTTTTTCTTTCCACTCTTTTCCCCTCCCACTTCTGTAGGAAATCACTGTTTGCCATTCTCCAGCCTCTGATACCTTGTCAATCCACTATGGACTTTCAAAATAACTGCTAATGATTTGAAGCCTTAAAAAAAAAAATCCAAACTGTTCAATTCATTACTCAGTTTCATGAAAACCAGATAATTTGAGAGAAAGTTGTTTTTTTTTTTTTTTTTAATCTCCTTTTTCCTATCATCACTAGTAGTAGTTTGGGGTTTTTTTGTTTGGGTTTTTGTTGTTGTTGCTGTCATTGGTTTTTTTTTGTTTGTTTGGGTTTTTTGTTTTGGTCTTGTTACCTTGTATCTTTTTTGAGAAAGTGATGAGTTGACTGACCTTTCCCTTAATCATTATTTTATTGCTTTGGAATTACAGAATGAGTTTTTGATGTCTCTTGTTTCACTTTCACTTATTTTGGTATTGCAATAATTGCCTGCAGGCTATTGCTCTTTTAGTGGAGTGCAGATGGATGGCCTTTGCTTGACCTCTTTACCTAGCAAGACAGACAGACAGACTTGCTTGCTTTTTGTCATGTATGGGCAACAGCAAAGCTTAAATATCTTGAATCTGAGGATTCACTAAAAACTGAAGATGAGAGAGAATGAACACAGTGGCAGAAGGCTCTCTCCAAATACAAAGCAAGTTCTTTCATCCAGAATCAATGTACTGAAATGGTTAAAGGGCAAATGCCAAAAGGCTGAATTTTTGCCTCAGCTTTTTTATCAGACTTGGCTTTGAGAACAGCATTTAGTGGATGCCCCTGATCAGCTCAGCCATAATTTGGAAGCCATGAAAGGTTTTACACATGTTGCTTCTGCTGCTGTCTGAGGTTAGAATAATTGAAAATAGAAAGTACTGAAATACACTGATGAACCCAAAATGACTAGATAATGATATGATAAACTAGAGGCTTAGTCTTGTGTCACCACCAGATCTAGGAGCATGTTGGATAAGGGGATGTTGACAGAGTGGAGAGAGTGAACAATGCTAATGCTGTTCACAAAATAAGAACCCTTCTGAAAAGGAACGTACAGTTTCAAGAACAGATGGTCTAGTGGTAATAGAGACTAACAAATTTTTGTTGGCTGGCAGCCGTCTTTCAGGTTAGGATTTTGTCTTTAAAGCTCTTTTATAGAGTTGACTTCCTTGCTGCAAAATACTTGGTAAAAGGACAGAGTAAATTCCTCCTGGGAACTTGTTTTTCCTGGTTTAACAAAAACGAGATTACAGTGGAAGCACAAAGTGAGGGACAGTCAGCTCACGGTGACAGGTAAAACTTTGTTGGAGCAGCCTTTGTTGGATATTTTGGATTTTATTCTGCTCCCTGCACTCCAGAATTAGCATGCTGCAGGACGGTTGTCACCTCTGTGATGGAAGGTGGGAAGACTGACTTGGAAACATGCACAAGTCTTGCTTTGATCATCTCATTTCTTCTGCAGAAGAAGCATATTGTTTGTGAGACAGAGCTTACATAATCCTCCTTCTGTGGTGTGTGTAAACATATTTAACACAGGTCTTTTGTTTCTTGACTAGTTTAAATTTAATCCATGGTGTATGTGCAGTGTGGAAGGGGACAGAAGAGGGGGTGAGTTAGAGTGCATTTTAGATTTATCCTCTCCTCCAGTGCCCCAGAACTTATGTGGACACAAACCAAGCAAAATAGAGATAAAATAATCACATTCTTATCTTCTATCTGTGCCCTAAAACCAAACTGACTGTCTCTAACTAATCAGTGGTATTGCAACTCTGTCTTTCCTTGCTGGGTTGACTCTCTTGTTGCACAGTAGCTGGGAGAGAGGCTTTAAATGCAGAATTAGCATATAAGCCTGTGCCATTTTTGGCTGGCTGTTAATGTTTAAAGTCTTTAAAGTCGCCCACTAAAGACAAGGCAGAAGAACAAACGTTGGCCTGGGTATGTGGCATGTGTGTTCTTGTTTAATATCGGAATTTCTGGTATGGCCAGGGATGCATGCCAGCTTTGGCAGTACAGGGCACAGTTCAGATACTTAAGTACTGTACTAAAAATAACAGGACTATTTTAGACTGGGACCCAATTAGGGAGAGAATGACTTGTTGCTCTGCAATAAGTAATCTGAAGTAGCAGGCAGGCTGCAATGAGCACGTAAACTCGGCTGTTTTGCTTGCAGAGTTGCCAGTTTTGACGCTGCTTCCTCACTGTTTTCCTTAGATGCTTTTCCAGAGGTTACAAAAAAAAACCAAACCAAAAAAACCCACCCCAAAATGCCCCTCTTCTTAAGGCAGGCTTTATGTGCTTTAGTTCACATTTTGATATTGCAGTGTTTAATAGCATTACAGCTCCTAATCCTCCAGTGTTGGCTTGGGAAATTCCTAGAAGGCAGGGAGTGGGAGGTGAGGAGCGATGCTCTCCCTGACACACTGGGAGAGCTTCACCCTGCCACGCAGAAGAGCAGCGAATTTGGGCAGTCCAGGAGCAGAGGGGCTGTTTGAAGACAGTTGATTTTCCCTTGATTTGCCTCCTGGGCATGGAGGAGGAGTATGGTTCCTGAAATTTATTGCTATTGCTGTGGCTTTTCTGTGTCAAGAAGTACAGTGAAAATATCTTGCACATTTAACCTCCTGAAACAAAACATTACTTTACACTTCACTAGTTTCTCTCTGATAGCTTTTTTTTTTTTTTTTTTTTTGGTGATGCTGCTGGCCGCCACCTTCTATGAGATCACTTGGATTTCAGTGAGCCAAGTTAGAGGAATCTGAATTTCTCAGTGCACTGTGTGTGTGGGGTGAAGGGGAAGGGACAAGCATGCTCCAGCATCCAAATCCTCTGGTCTTGGAGTGCTTTCAAGTGATTGGCTGCATCTGATCAGAATTTTCTGCCACTGATCAGAGTGGGGTTGGGTATGAGGGAATGCTTTATGGAGCCTTACGCAAATGCTGCATTGAATAGACTTGAGCTGATGCTCGAGATGAAAGCGAAGTGCACCTCAGATTTCTATTTTTGTGCACATCTTTCTAGCATGCTATTTTGAGAAAATGAAAAAAACCAATCTTTCTGGTGTTGTGACTCTCATGCTGTTTTGAAAGTAGCTCTACATTATTTTTCAAAATAAAAAGCTGATAAGAGGTGTTCAAGGCTTAGTTCAGCTGTGGTCTCTTAGCAGCTTTTAGTACAGTGTTGGTCTTAAGTTGTGATTCTGGGAGGACTTAATCAGTTGTCCTTAATCATGCAGAAATGGTGTTCTTTAAAACCTTACATTTCAATTTGCTCTTGTCCTGGCCTGAAATGCAAAGGAGGGGTCTTCCTAGATGCCCATTACGAAAACAGCACCTTTTTGTGTTCAGTGCTAAAATGTATTGCATCATGGATGTAGTAAATTCCCAGAGAGGCACTTTGGCGAAGCTGTGTGTTGTAGAGAGCCAGCATTTTGGCATGTGCTTGTCAACTTGTGGGCTACATGTATTCTACCTTCTGCATACTGCAGCAGCCTGCAGGACTTGCTGTTAAAAGTAAATGTTACATGGAGGATGCCTAGCAACTGTAGTTTTTAGGTCTGTGCCTAATTGTTAAAGGTGCAAATCTGTTAGATTGGTGCAGTGTTTTCTGGAGGATGCAGTGTAGCAGTGCTGAGGTGGTGCTTTGGCACCATGGTGATGTGGCTGTTCTTCCAGCTCTTCTTCACCACAGTCCCCATTAGATTAATGTCTAGAACCCACAATTCTCAGCCAGGAATATTAATTTAAAAAGTGTTGATTTGAATTGCAGTTGCTTAGGTAGAAAGCCTACAAGAAGTTTTTCTCTGCTTTTAGACCTTCTGCTTCATGGTGAGCTGTGCTGCAGTTATCTGGAGTGTGCACATCTATTACTATCATTGCTGTCCCTTATGAATTTTCTCCAGTGCTTGCCTAAATTATTATTTTAACATATTCATAAATCCAGTCACCCCATGGGAACAATTTTCGTGTTTCCTATCGATTTCAGATTTTCCGAATTTTTCTTGTGAGAGGGAATGCTTATTCTCTGGGCACTTTTTCCATGTCCTCTATAACTGATTCAATGTCTGCCTTCTTTTCCTTCAGCTGTCTCTTTTCTGTGCCAAATGATCCAGGACTGTTCGTTTCTGCTTTAGGAATTCCTCTTCTCTGTACTCTTTCTAATTCTGTTTTACCCTTTCAATGTCATAACAGCCCACAGTTTTCAAGGAGTGGGTGTGCCCTGGGTTTAATGACTTGTCATGATTCTGCTTTGCTTGTGGCAGTTCCATGATTCTTAATACTGTATTTCCTTGTGAGATATTGTCTGCTTTTTTTTCCTCTCCTCCCTCTTTCCTCGAAGATGATACTTCAACAAGACTTCAGACTCGTGACACTTACTTCAATGGTACACACAGGCAGGGTTATTCTTCTAGCACATTGGTTTGAGTTTGTGGAAATTAAATCAGTTGCCCTTTTGGCTACCCATTTGCCTGTGGTCATGAGATCCTTCCGCTGTGCTTTGCATGAAGCTCCAGCTCTGACTAAGCACATACTGCTGGCAAACTTTGTGTCACATTTCAGAGAGCTTAAGAATATGTTGAAAAGAATAGCCACTATGGTAATTCTGAAGACTTCTTGCATGGAAAAAAAGCTGTGTTTTCCTACCTTTAGCTGTTATCCTTTGGCTGGGTGTTAAGGGGGGAACCACTCCTGCAAGCTACAGCAGCTCATATCCGTAGGGATAATGCCCACTTGTGTCTTGTGCATGCAGTGTCATAAACTTTGGGTGTATTTGAGTCCTAACTTCTGCAGAAGCTGTACTGACATTTGCTCATGCCATCTCATTGATTATTCATGTCTGTGTTATCTAGTTTTAGCTAGTTCTTTCAGAAAAGAAGTTTCTTCCCGATTTTTAAGTTCCCTATATTTACCCTGACCTCCTTTCTAGAAACATATAACTTAGCATCTTTCATGCTATGTCCAAGTCCCTTTAGGTATGACAGGGTAAATGCAGTAATTAACAGCTTGGTAGTTTGATGTTTTCCTTTAGAAATCTTGACTGAATTATTTCCATTGTGCAATTTATAACAATCTTTTAATGCTGCTCTTAAAATGTAATGTGTGAGCAGTTACTTGGTATACGTGTTGCCTGGCTGGCTTACCTATTTTGACTTTTTTAATGAACAAATATAACATCTCTTAAGGAACTAAAACCAAAACAGTCCTTACCTTTTCTTTCTGTCAAGAATCCTTGAAGATGTTTGCAGTTAAGGTGAGTTTTGACATGAGAGGTGGGGGAAAGACTTGATTTCCTGTATTTTGCAGCAGAGCTGGTAGCTGATGCCATTCTAGTCAGGTCTTTGGGTTAAGTCTTGTGCCCCAGGTTCACTCTGGGCATCTGCCTGAAGGCACCATAAACATGAAATTGATCTTCACTATCCTGCCTTCTGGGGCTCCTGCCTTAGGTTATAGGGCATGTCTGCATCAGTACATCCTGGGTTTCATTGCTGAACTTGTGTCCCTCCTCTGCATTGCCTGGTCTCAAATTACTGGGACACCAAGTTAACATCTTTGAGTACACTTGGCAGAACAAAGTCAGAGGAATGTACTCCTTGGTTAGAAAACTTAAATCTCCAAGTTCTGCAGCAAAAAGATGGATATAAAATTTCCATACCTGAGTAAGAATTCAGGCAGGCTTCCCACTAGCAAAGGAAAAGACTTGGGAAGCTCTCATGTATCTTTTGCAATGTTTCTAGCACATAATTAAATGCTGCTTTCTTGTCCAGTCTGAGAACTTGTTTATGAAACCTAATATTGCCCAGTGAAACTCAACACTTTGCTGCTTAATACTACAGCTTTAGTGATACTCAATGAGGTGGACAGGGTGCTTTGTGTATCAGCTGTTTCAGGCGTCGTGAAGGCTAAATACAGCACTTCCTTTGCTGGCCCTTGGAAGCCTCCACCCATTCCTGGGGAGGGGGAAGAAATGTCGGTGTAAAGGTTCAACCCTGTAGCAGATGCATCCTTAAAAAAAAATAAATAAAACAGCTGAGTCACTTGTTCATGCTTTTTCTTCCATGCTGCTGGCCAATCCCAATTCCCTTGTATTTCACACAGGAGGGAGAAGGCAGACAATACTGTCTTTTATTATTCATACCCTGCAGCTCACTATCTTCTTCACGAAATACGGGTGGCGTCTGTCTGTCTCCACTTCATGGGAAAGATTAACAACAATTAAGGTCAGCAATTAAGGTTGTGAAAACCTTTGAATAACTGCAACATCTGTTCTTATACTAGAATAAATAAAATAAAGCTGGAGCTCTAATTGCCAACAGAGTACTTGCTCATATCTGTTTTGTAATTGTGGGCTTGTGAAATACGTATTGTTAACTGGTCCCTTGCTGGCCAACTTCACTGGTTAGCCACTGCACGCTTTTCCCAAGAGCCACATGCTGAAAGTGAGGGTGTTGGATGAGAAGTGGGAACTGTGTGTGAAGTGTGGGGCACTGTGGCAGTGAGGGTCAGGTGGTTCCTGAGATGGCTGTGGGATGTTTTCAGCCCCTTACCTTGGACACAGCAGTTTATCCTCTGAACTTCCCAGTCCATTTAAATGTCAAATAAAACCATTTTTCCTAAACTGCACTTGACTCTGACTGGTTTTGCTCTTACTTGGAGACAGAATAGGGTTGTTGATGGGAAGGTTACTTTTTCTCAGCTGACTGTTGTTTTTTCCGTGAGCTCAAATTTGATGGTGAGAGAGCACCTGATTGTTCTGAGGTGGACATTTCTAGATGCAGTTATTTCCAGTGCTGCCTCAATGCCTGACTTGTCTCAGAAAAAAAAAAAAAAATTACAAATTAAAGAAGGAGAATGCCCTGAACTTCAGTTAAGACCATTCACTCATGTAGGGCGATTTTGCTATAAAAGAATGTTCCTTGAATGGAACATTGAATGTCTGATGAATGGAATAGAACATTCCAATTGGAAGGTGCCTACAATGATCATTCAGTCCAACTGTCTGACCACTTCAGGGCTGACCAAAGGTCAAAGCATGTTGTTAAGAGCATTGTCCAAGTGCCTCTTAAATACTGTCAGGCTTGGGACATTGACCACTCCTCTAGGAAGCCAGTTGCAGTGTTTGACTACCCTCTTGGTAAAGGAAGTGTTCCTGTGTATCTTGTGTGAATCTCTCCTGACTCAGCTGTGAATGATTCCCACACATCCTGTCACTGGGTATCGGGGAGAGGGTTTCCAGTAATGAATGACACATTTGCTTCATTTTGTCTGACTATACGGGGTGATTTCTTAACTTGTCTGCAGTGCAAATGATCAGCAGTGTTGTACTTTCCATCCAGAGAATGAAAACTTGAGTGCTGCTCAAGTGCCAGGAGCTGGAGCCTAGTCCTTCTTGGCACATGTGGCCTCCACAGAAGGAACTGTTTGTGTTCTGACTTGGCGCTAAAGCAGAGTGATTCTGCGCTTCCCAGTTGTCTTTTTTGGTGTGTTTAAAAGTGGATCTCATTAGGCATTTAAACCTTAAAAGGTTTAACCTGCCTAAGACAGATCTGTGTTAAGACTTAGGGATCTATCATCAAAGTCTGATAGAAAATCAGCCATGCCTTTCTGTCCCCTAGACCATGGGAGCGATTCAGGTGCTTGTTTCCCGGTGTGCTCAATATTTCTCCCTCCCCAGGCATTGGTAGTGATTTTCTATAATCCTGCGTTTCTTAACTTGAGCTGCAAGGTCTTTTCTGACCAAGTGCTGCTACTTGTTGTCATGGGAAAAATTATGTCTGTGTCATTCCTGCTGCTTGCTTGTCCCACTGAGACCGGCCGGAGTGCTGCATTACACAATGTGTTGTTACATTTCTGCAGGAGCAGAATATGAGGGTATGCCTGCAGCTTGAGAGACAAGACTAGGAAGTTCTGCAACTGGGAGCTTCTCTGGGAGCAGTGGCTGTCATCGCCTGCCACAGAGAGAAGTGCACTTCTGAATGGAGCAGCCTTCTCAAACCTGACTCTTGAGAGGCATCCAGCTTCAATGAACTTCTGCTTCTATCTTGTGTTTTGGAGAGAAACCTTTTGGCTTTGTATAATGAGGAGGCTGTCATTTAATTAGACAGGAGAATCCTCATGAAAATTCTGCTGCTCATTTTGGGCTGTTGACTTACACAAGTTACTGGACTGGAAAAGATGAGTAGGCAAAGATGTTGCAGGAAACAAATGTGATCATTTCCAAGCCATAGTGCAATTTATCTAAGACCAATAATGCAGTTAAGAGGAGAGAATATTGGGCATTGGTGGCAAATTCTGTGGACTGCTGTCCATTTGAAGGTGATGGGGATTTTTACAAGCTAGTGATTGCTGAGATCTGTAAGCATCAGAACATTAGGTGAAGGGAATATTCTCCCTCTTCCAGTGACAGAAAGTAGCATGAAAGCCTGTGGGAGGTATTTGTGTAAAACAGGCAGTTGTGTGAAGCCATCTCTTCATGCAGAGCTGGTTTTTAATAAAATAGAACCACTAATTAGCGAGGCTGAAATGAAAATCGAGACTTTTCTGATGCATCTGTCAAATTGATTGTATTAATGATGAGTGAATGCTTTTATAGATCAAAATACAAAGTAGCAAAAAAAATTTTGGAATTGTTATTTTATCAATTAACAGCAGCAATTAGAAATTCAAATTTCTGATATTCAGAGGCTTTTGCAAGAGAGCTCATCTGCTCCTTTGAGAAAGGTTTTGTTTTATTATACTGCAGTGTATTTTGGGAGAGGGAGAAATTTTTGGAAGAGCAAAGGCTGTACAAAATCTCTAAATCAAACAGTGAAAGAAACTCAGGGAAGAGAACTGAGATGTTTTATTTTTCATGAGGTTGACTGAGTTCTGCCATGCCATCTTGCATTCTGTGCTGCTGCAGAGAAATCTCTTCATCTAGAGTTCATGGAGTTCACAGGCACATGTAAGTGCATGTGTGTGATATATGTGTATAATATACGTATTATACACACATACACACTGAGTGAAATTAAACCCTAAAAGCTGCTGGGAGAAACTGAAGCTTTGTCAGGATTGACTTCTGCAGTACAGAGACCAAAAGTCTGGGGATAGTGCATGACTGGCCTGGCATAATCATCAGTCTTGTCCAGAGGTGCTGAGAGTTGGAAGTTTCAGTGCTGTACACTGGGGAGGGATTCCTTTGGCTGATTTTTGTCTCCAGATCATGGATGGCTACATCTGAACCAGTCTTCTAAATTCCTGTTGCTGTCAATGGAAAGAACCAGGTGCTCCAGTGGTGTGCTTCATTGAATTGTGTAGGTTGTAAGTGGCTTCTTGAGCTCATCTCATGCAAGCCCCAGCTTTCTCTGACATCCAGGTAGCTGCTGTGGAATGAGATGGACTGCACATAAGGAGAGCCTGTTTCTCCTCCCTGACTGATGTGGCAGTGCAGGCATGTACATTTCTCCTGTACACATACCACCACCACCACCTAGAGTACGTGACTGCCTTCATATCCTATAATAGTGTTGTGGTCAGCTCCGTGGGTAGCCTGGATGTTGATTTACTTCTGTGGGCAATGCACTGCAGGCCTATAAAATGATGTTGTGTAGGGGGGACACTTTCATGCTGTCTTCACCCTCCTTTCCACTGCTGCCAGTACCAGTTGGACAACCTTGGAGGTGGGAGAATGCAGATGGGACTTGTGTGTGGGTTCCAGGCTTGGAGTACAGGTGTTTTATGGGTTAAAGTACATTGGTACGCAGGGAAGGCACTTTGGCTACATCTGGAGCCTACACCCTTGGAGGACACATGTTCCCCTTTGGCAGCTCTGGAGTCTGAAGGTTAAGTAGGGATGTTCCTTGTTTAGTGCGTGTCTAGTAAACCTTCAGTACTGGGAATATTCAACATTTCATACCTCTGTTAAACAGCCTCATAAGGCCTGAAACAAGACCTGATTTCCTTTATGGCACCCTGAAAGTACAGGGAAGAAGCTGTTAATGTAGGTGGCTTGGCGAAATATTCTAGTCAAGTTATTTGGCCTGCTACTCAGCCTTCAATATGTAATCTGTAGGTACTGCCAAAATACCATTCTAATTAAGTTGACATAGTCTATGAAGCCTGGGTGGTATTACTTCAGTTTTCTTCCCTGTGCTTTCCAATGCTGCATTTTGAAAGGGTTGGTGGAAGCTGTGACACTTGCAACCTCACTATAGTCTTCATTAAGCTGGGATTTTGGTCACCTTGTGACCTTCAGAATCAAAGGAAGCATGTCCTCTTTCTTCTTCTCTGCAGGTACAAGTTAATAGCAGTAAATAAGTGTTCACTATTGCACATGAAACATGTGATCAGTTGGCCAGATTTCAGCTTTTTGTTGAACATTAGCTCTTGTACGAAATATTAACCTATTCTGTAGGTTTATTTTCTGTTTTGTTTGCACTTGAAAAAGCTATGCCCTGTTTGTCCCAGGGTGGTATTATATTTGCAAGTAGGTCAGCATACTTGCTTTTGAGATGTCAGCTTTAAATTGTTTTTCAAGGGCTAAAAAAGGTAAGAGGGTAAGAAAGACTCTTGCATTGCTGATATCCTTTATTTATTTATTTATTTATTTATAGAAATTCTTAGCCTGTATTCAAGAATAGAGCACCAGTAACATTTTAGTTGTGTTCTGAAAGTCGGCACCGATTGCCTGCTGCTAACCGTAAGCCACCCGTGGATTTGAAGCTTGTGTGTTGCATAATGCCAGCAAATGCATTTGAGATTACAAAATGGTCTCTTTGCTCTAAGAAGAGATTGCTGTGATTTGTTAGTGAGGCAGCGTTAAAGTACACATGGGGTATCTGTGACATCAGTATCTTAAAACCACAAGCAGTTTTTTTCCAGTTGAGCGAGCTCTGGCACTGCTGGTGCTTCATTGCATAGGAGTGAATGAGTGCAGTCTCCAAATTGGGTATGGTTTTTTGTGTTCCAGTCAGTCAAGGGTGTACGTATTCTTTTAATTTGTGTGTTATCCCTTGCACTTCTTGCACTTCTTTGTTTTTTAGATCTTGAATAGACAGGATTTTCTGTTCATCTCAAGAGCAGCGCAGTAGTTGTTGGAGTTGCCTCCTTGCTCTCCTTGCAACTAGAAGCAGAGCTGGTCGTTGCCTGCTTGCTTGGGGTTGATGTAGTCCAGAGCTCTTCCTGGCTCTGTTGCATTATCACTTGCGAGCCATTCTGTGGTAACCCTTACCCTGCTGTGCATGAGAGGTAAAAGGGTTTTACTTGTTTGTTTTTGCTACTTTCTACTGTTACTTACTATGGTGTCTTTGTCAGAATTGTTTCAACAATTGAACTCTTTGGAATAAATAATGTTTGGGAATAGTTACCACAAAACTACTTGGAGGGTGAATTAATGTACTCTTGATGCTGGGGAATGCATCTCTGCTCACAGAATGTGATTTTTTTTTTTTTTTTTTAGAGGCTAAGCAGAAAGTCTTTCTTTTGAGTGTTCTTACCATACAAATGAGGTATACTGAGAGTAACCTTCTCACTTAAGTGTACCTTTTATGGTATCTCAAAAAGATACCATCTTAGTGAGTAGCTTGCAGTTTGAATTGAAATGTCTAAACTTGCCTTCTAGCTTCAACCATTTGTATGGGATGAGACTATGTAAATAAACCAGTGCTTATTCATGAACATAAATCATAGATAACTGTAAAAGCCTCTTTCAATTGATTTTCTTCAAAACCACAAAGCTTGATGTTTATATAAAAGCTTCTGATAATCGTAGTTAGTAAGTCTTCCCAAAAAATCTTGTACCAAGAGGACATCAAGTGATACATGTACAATTACTGTGTTAACTATCAGCATTAAACCCTGAAAATTGTCAAAGTAAAAACCCTAATGTCTGATGTCATTGGTCCACAATAATGAAGTTTTAAATCCAGGAAAAGTATTTTAACCCACCTGAAAATGCTGGGGAGCAGGAGAGACCCTGAGGAGAGATGTGAATGGTATTGATAGACATCTGCCTGTTGCTTTCTGTGCCCAAGTGTGAGTTGGTTTTGAAGTCAGCCTTATGGTCAGCACTCTGTAGCTAGTATGGTGTAACAAAAACCTAGCAAGTTCTTTGAGAAGCTGTGGAGCCCCCTGCATAAAGATCCAAGGAAAAAAAAATAGGCTGTGAATAATTTTGATGATTGAATGCATAATTTGGATGAAACAGGCTTAAAATGCTTGAAAAACTGATCAGTAGGTCATGTCATAGGAGACTGCCTTTTGTTCTTTGTTTCTCTTTTTTTTTTAAATCGTTGTCTTTTGCATCAGCCAGGAGGGGAAAAAAGGGGTTTTGCATGCTTTGGAAGATTGTCCTCCAAAATGAAGGAGTGTTGTAGAGAAATACAGGAACAGAAGCTGGGAGCAGGGCATCCTTGCTGCAGATTGCTACTCTATGAATTTAAAAGTCTCTTTATCAAACCTTTGTCTATATATTTCAACTATTATTATGCACTCCTCAGCTGTTACTTTTACAGCCACCTAACTTTTGTCAGGAGGCTGTGAAAGTAACAGTTGAGGAGTTCGTGCTACCATCTTGTCACCTTAGTAAAGACAAGTTGAGTCTGGTAGATCTGTTCAATGGATGTTTATGGATAGGCATGTAGATTAAGCTATGGTTTCAAACAGAATCTGTGATGATCTTTCTTAAAAAAAACCAAAAAACAACAATGTGCAGAGGCTGATGAACTTTAATTGTTTAGAAAAATGTCTTGTGTGTAGTTTAGTCTCTGGGTTGGGGGGCCTAGAGCCCTTTGCTTTCAAATCCCACTGCAGAGCAGAGGGAAGGACCATTCACACCAGTTGCCTGTTGGACGCATAAAGGCTCAATAGTGTGTTGAATGCAAAAAGCAATGTTTTGGTAAGTATGCAGCAAAAGCAGACTTTAGTTGAGTTGGTACCAGAAGGTGAAAGTAAGTGCCTTTGAGAACAGCTTTGTATTTTATTTGGAGATCTGGAGATCTGTCTGAATGTTTAACTTCTGTGAGGTGCCTGGAAAGCATTAATTCTCACGGATGTGCAGTAGGAAAGGTTTGCCAGCTCCTAATGGCAGTAAACAAAGAAAATGGAAGTTCAGAGGTTGCCTCTGCCAATGTAGTAGTTTGCTGCCACTGGAGAGGGGGTGATCCTGTTCCCTTCCCCTCTTGCTCATGGTCTCCTGCCGTTCACATTGTGCCAACTGAACTGCCTGTCAGGTCGAAGTTTATTGCATTTGCTTCCTTAGCAGAACACTAACCCAGCAAAACAAATGCATTAATTAACACAAGCTGAACTCATTAAGGACCATACATGACACAAAAGAGGGAGAAGGAGGGAGTGCCATGAGGCTGCTGGGAGGAAGTGGAGGAAGAAAGCAGAGCAAGGGCTGATGAAGAGAGTGGGATGTCTGTCCTGTTCTTGGCAGTAACAAGCTATTAAATCATCTTGACTGTTGTATAACTTCACTCTGAGTCTTCAGGTTGGATAATAAAAGCCTAAAATAACATAAGGAAATAATTATATAGACTGCTTCCCAAAATTATAGAATTTTGGATTCTGTTTTATGCGAAATGTGACTAGATTGGGGTGGGGAGGGGAGGCAAGACAGTGGCAACACAGAGAATGGAGACAGTGTTTTTTCGGTTCTCTGGAGGCAAAGGATGTAGTGAGGAACCATATATGCAGAATTGGAGACCACTAGTCATGGCATTGTCAGATGAAGTTTACCTTGGGCTTCTCGCTTGTGTACATCTCATGTCCCAGTCATGCATCCTTGCACCTTCCCTACCTCTACATATGGCTTGCTGGTGGGGTTGTCTGCCATATACTATATGTTTTTTTGTTTCAGTTTCTGTCTAATGGACATTTCATTTAGACTTAAGTACAAGTCTCTGTTTAGTTGCCAAAGTGCCTGCTTCAAAGCTATGGATTTGAAGCTATTAGTAGACACAAGAGGATTTTCAGTGATCAAGGAAGACAGTGAAACTGCAGAGTTTTGTCAATATTTCCAGAGTTCATTATAGGTTTGGGATTTGTTTGGTTTTTTCATTTTGTTTGTTTTGTTTTATTATTTTTTTGGTTTTTTTCTTGGTTGTTTTTTTGGTAGTGTTGACCAGTGTTGGGCTAAATACTGTTTTTTTCTCAGGACCTTATCTTTGCTGTCAGTGAAGCTGTTCTGTCAGGAGGTGAACATGAATTCCCAGGCTATGAGTCTTGAGCCCCTTCAAAATTTTAGGCAGATTCATAAAACCAAAAAATGCTGAACTGCATATATTTTATTTAATTTTATTTGGCAAGGCTCGAAGTGGGATGGCATCAGCTCTTCTGTGCTTCTTCTGAAGTATGTATCTGTTTTGGCTTTCAAAAGCCTGAATTTGCTGTTGCCAAGATTCTTCACTTTCTGGCAAAAGTACAATGGCAAATGGCTTCCTTTACAAGGTGTAATATTTAGACTAACAGCTTTGCAATTAAGAATGGCAAAAGAGAATTATATTCCCTTTTTTTATAAGACCAGATTTTTTAGTATGGTTTCGTGGGAGTGTTTGGACGTAACTGAAGTGCTTTTGATTGATGATTTATATTTTGAACAGTACTTTTCATTTTAGTGCGCAACACTCGCTTGAAATTTTAGCTAGAACAATGCTTTGTTTTCAAAGATGTTCAAAGTATTCCTCTAGTTAGGCAGTTGCTCCATATCATAGACTTGCAAATGCCTTTTGGGTGCATATGTGTAACAAAATGGGTGTGACGATACCAATTCCTGCAAGGGAAATGGGGAGAAATTGGGAAAGCTGCAGGTATTCTTAAATATTACCTGCTGCTAATCTCAGTAGGCCATCAGGGTGTTGACGATCATGTCATTAAGTCTTTTGCGGTTGGAGAGCGATTCCATTCTGGAGTGTTTGGGGATGTGTTTTGGAGGAAAAAAACTTGTTTGAAGGGAAGCTAGCCAGGTATTATTTTTCAGCATGAGCCGACTGGAGACTTTGGGTGTGAGGAGTGACATTCAGAGCTGGGGAGAGACGCAGGTGTGTATTTGAACTGAGTAAGTTGAGAAAGTGGTCAGTAAAGTGTTTGAGGTGATGAATTCAGTCCTGTTGAGCAAGTGATCCCTTAGGGAGGGTGAGGGGCATTCTCAGTGTTGTAAATTGACAGTCTCCACCTGAAGCTATCACTAAAAGAGGGGAAGATGCTTTAGAAATCCTTACATGTACTGACTGCTAAAGCTATGATGAAATCTCATCGCAAACTTGTGTGCTGCCAAGGGTGTTTTAGTCTCCTTGGTCCAACCAGCTCAGGAATCTGATGGCACTTTCTTTTCAGCCCACATAGTCATTCAGGCTTCATTTTTGTGAGAAATTGTCTGGATCTTGCATGCAAAAGCACATCTGGGTCCCGCAGTTTCAGTGCAGCTGGGGACATTGCTAGCTGTCAGGTCTTTCAACTATGGAAAATTCACTGGCATGCCTCATGCTGCTTGTATCCAACTTTATTTCCATTGTAACTATGGCAATAGGAGTAGACTGGTAAGAAAGTGTCAGAGTATGAGTACTCATGCCCCTGTTGCATGGTTGCTCCATGTATCCATAGAGGGGCCTCACCTCATCTTGTTTTGGTGATACAGATAAACACTCGTGTTTGTGTGTGTGTATATATGTGTGTATATATGTACACACATGTCTGAAGTAGTGGGGAGCCTACATCCAGAACAGCCACTTGAAGTCTTGGAGATTGCTCCTTGTGTAGACCAAGAAGAGAGGATCTTTTTCTCCCTGGGTCTTCAAGATGTCAAATTTTAAGTCCAGTAGACTTAACTCAGACAGTCCTGAAGGTTAGTTAGGGGAGAATATTGTATTGATTCAATTTTAAGACCTTGTTCCAGTTTCTTAGGAAAATCCAGGTTTGGTCTGCTAAACCTCATTCAGTATTATGGGGAGAAATGGAACAGTGATACTTAGCATCTGAGAGAATAAAAGATATACTTTAAAGGGAGGGAAAGGTTTTTAACTTGTATGTAAAACCTGAAATCTTAGATAAAGGTCTTCAGGTCAGAATTAAGGCTATGTTGAAGCTTTTTCCCATTCCCTCTTTCACAATAGTTCAGCTATAGAAAGCAGAACATTATAGAAGGAAAATGATGAAATACTTAAAAGGGTATAACATTCAACAAATTTGTTAAATTACCTTTCATAAAAGAGCATAAATCCAGTTTTCAAGAGCTCTGGAGCTTGTCTTGCAACTCTGCCAGGTTAAAATCCTTTTCTTTTTTTTTCCTCCTCCTCCTCCTGTTCCTAACTAATCTGCAAGCAATTGCGTTTTAAAAATTATTTTTCTCTTGAATTTAAAGACTTTGACAGATGGCACATGTAGAACCTGGAAAACTTCCTGAATTGGCAGAGTGACCATACCCCTGCCATTTTCCTACCACAGTATCTGTAGGTGCGTAGGCTGTGTCTGCTTCCAGAGCGCTGGGCAAGATACCGTTTCCTCTGCTGGGAATGTGCAGATAACAAGTGATAAATCACAAAAACATACCTGGTGGTGGGCTTAATTTGCAGTTAATAGACAGCTTAATTTGCTGGTTAGCTGACTAATTTGATTGTAACTTAAACAACCCATTCAGAGCAGTGACAATCTCCAGGGTGCATACCTGCAGTGTTTTCCATGCAGGATTAATATCAATCTTTTAGATCATGTGAGTTTAACAGTTTTGAGAGGCTGAGACATCAAAGCTATTCCTCACAATTGTCCATTCTTTATTCTGGAGAATGTCATACCAAAAATTAGTCTCGTGACCTTTGAAACATGGTTTATCATGACTGTCCTTCTTTCAGGGCCTCTGTCCAAGGCAGAGCTCTGAAGCCAGTGAAAGCACATGAAATCTCCTGGTTCTGAATGTGCCCAGGCTGTCTCGCTCGATGCTGCATGACAGTTGTTCTCACTGCTGAATGTCCTGAGGTTTGTAACAGGGATCGACGACAAACTTGTTTCCTATTTACGATCCTTGGGAATTTCCCTGCCCTATCTAAGGCATTTTAGGAAGGGGCAGTAACTTGGCACTTGAATACCTCTTTGCGACTTGTGCTGTGTGAATCGTGTGGAAGGAACATGTGTGTCTGTGTGCAGCTGCAGTCTCTGACAAGAAGTGACATGCTGAACACCATGTTTAAAGACAGCAGCACAGGAAAAAATGATCTATTTTTCTTTTTAAGTTCTAATATTTATCTGCTGAATATGTGAATCGGTGTAGAGTTCTGTCCCTATGAAATTTATTGCTTGTTGATGTGGTACAAAGGACCTTAGGTCTTAAAGGTGAGCAAAGGCTTTTGTATTCCTGGGGTAGGACTAGGTTGATAAACTGTTTTTAGACAGACAAAAGAGATGAGATCTTAAATCAGTGTTAATGTGTGACTGACCAGGAATGATACCATCTAGAGATTATTGCTTTCCTCTGTTTCTGCAGCATTAACAAATGAATACTCAAGAATGTATCAGCAAAGCAAATGGTTCTTGATAAATTATGCAGTCTTGACTCCAACTATTCTTTGAGGTAATTTATGATCTTCCACTGGTGTAATGGGTCTGTGGCATAAACTGCAGCACTCCCTAGAGTAGACAAATTGGTCTGGTGTTGTTTAGGAACATATTTAATCTATCGTGCTTTAAGTGAATTGGAGCCTTTTTCAGAAATGTCAAAAGACCAATATTTTGATATTCAGTCCTAAATAACCTACCATTAAACTTGGAGCAGTTGTGCCTTTTCCTGATGCCTAAATACTGAAGTGATAATACATATAAAACTGTTGCAGTGTAAAGCTCAATTCTTTTCCCTTACCCCTTTATGTAAACTTTCTTTAGTCTTGGTGGGTTTAGAGGCTAATAGTACGGTTCTCTTTATTCTTGATGCATTTTACCAACTTCATAGCAGCTATTTCAGTGGCTTGCTTAATTTCTCTGTAGATGTGCTTATGAGAAAGAAAACAAAATGGTGCTTCCCCCAAGTGAAAAGATTTTTAAGAGCTTTTCTTAAATCTGTGCTTAATTCTCCCCGAACAAACTGGATGATTAAACTGAAATCTTCAGATCAATCTTTAAAACTGAAAACTTTTGCTTGTGGAGAAGTAGTTAGAAGGCTGTAAACCACTGTTTATATGTTTAAAGACTAGCAGTAGTGCAAGTTGAGTAATGTGCCTGCAGAGTTAGATGCTTGATGTGGCCTCCCTGCGACTTTGAATCCTGTGAGATCTTGGGTTTAATTTTTTTTTTCCATGGTATTTGCTTACCTAGAATAAATAACCAGATTTGTTCATATTTGGTTAAGTGGATTTTCAGACTTGCAGTTGCCAAAACCAGTTTCCTCCTGGGGTAATTGGCTGTATGAATTAATCACTGCAGAAGCCCAGTAACTACTTCCTGGAAAGAAGTTCCCAGGAATTTGCCTGCCTTACTGATAGAGGAGGAGGCTACCATACCTCAGCCAAACTCATCCTGGAACTAGGTAAAATAAAGCTTCCTTGATGAGTGCATGGTTTGTGGACCATAGGTGGGAAGTCGTCCAGGAACAGTTTGTCCAAGATGGTTTTTTACCCTTGTCCCTCACTTAACTGTCCCATAAATTTTGCTGGCAGCTTTGGTTTGGTGACAGTTCATGCTTACCAGAGAGCAGTGGGTAGCCTGTTTAAAACTCGGGCTTTTGTTTTGAGCACATAATTGATAATTAACAGCGAACCAGACAGGAGCTTGCTTGTGGTAGAAGTAAAAATTCTGACTGTGCTTTGCAGCCTGCTTTCTCTTCTCCAGTCGTGCCTTTTTCATCACCTTGGAGGTGGCATCATTTGTCTTACACTGCAGGGATATGTCCACCACTGGTAGGAAGAAATGCTGGAGCAGCAAATAGTGCTTCATATATTTATTTATTTAGGTTTATTTTTGTTTCCTTTGTTATGAGGCGGTTATAATAACTTTCTTGACATTGTCTTGCCTTCTTATTTTTAGTTCTTTAGCCATATGTACCTCTAAATATTTGCAAATTTCTTTTCAAGCTCGATTTGATCACGAAGTGATGCCTTAAAGAAAGCACAACTCACCTTGCAAAGTCGCTGCTAATAATCACTCAGAAGAGCAAGTGCAAGACTTGAATGAATTTGTATGTGACACTCTGATATATTGTGTGAGAATAAAACCACAGGGGAAAAGGCAGGCAGGAAAGGGTAAAGGTTAGAAGTTGTGTAGCCAGGCATTGAAGGCTGATGCTGCATAATGAGCTTGGTGATCTTATGGGTTTTTTCCGACTTAAATGATTCTGTGATAACTGACGGTCATCTTAATTAACTCAGAGATTTCAGTGTTTTCTTCCCTCAATTGAAAACATAGTCTCAGGTGGTGAGAGCCAGTTTTCAAATGGCTAGGGTTTTGCTGTGAAGGGAGGCCTTCATTTTTGCCTAAAATGTGGAAATAAAGCAGGAGCCACACAGCCTGAGAATAGTTCTGCTGGGTTTTTAAATGAAATATCAAATTGAATGTGTTTGCTAGGCTAAAGGCAGCAAATGTGCACATTTTCTACTTCAAGTTAATGCAAATCCTCATCACCTTATCTTGATCTTCTCAGTCTTCCTCCTCCAACTGTTTTCAATAATAAGTTGATGAAATGTCTTCAGTATGGTTTCTGACAGTTTGTTTGTACTCTGCAGGTCCTGGGAAGCAGTAGATGTAATTTGAAGAAAATTTGAAGGAACAAATGGCTTTAGCTGGCTGCCCAGACTCCTTTTTACATCTTCCTTATCGGATAGTAAGTTGTGAAATTGCATGTTTGTGTCAGCTTGTAGCATCATATTGCTGTGTGCCAGTGATTGATTGTGCGTTCAAACTTTTCATCAAACTGCTAATAGCTGTCTGGCAATTCTCTGGGCTTTGCTAACATTTTTGAAACAGAGCCTCTGCTACCATCCTGTATTTAAGTTCTGCTGCTGAAAAAACTGGGTCATTAACATGTACAGATTTGATATTTCTCTTTAAAATAGCCATTTCCTATTTGGGAGAAGGCACTTGTTTCCAAAGAAAAGGTGGCAAGCTACAATACCAGTGAAATGCCTTGCATCAAAATGTATCAGTTTGCAGAACACTATATTTGTAGGAACAAAGGCAGAGATTTTTATACTTGGTTAGATTCTATGCTTTTTGAGTCATTGTGCTGTATCTAAGCAGCCAATATGGCATATTACAAAGAGTATATTTTAAAAAACCCTCAGCTAAATTCAAAGGTACTTGACAAAAATGCATGTAAAAGTTCTCATTTTTTCCCCTGGGCAGTTTTAGTTGGTATAATGCTTTCCTTGTATTTTTTTTGGAACTATAAATTGCTAATTTGGTTATGATCTTTTTTTTGCACTTTTTACCTTCTGTTTTCATAATGTGATTACCACCCTGAGGATTCAGTTATGATTTTGGACCCTGCAGATACACAAATAATTAAACAGTGTCATGTGACATTAAAACCTTTTCCTTTTGTCCCAAGAGAAACATTGCTAGTGGTGATTACTACAGTCATGCTACTAATTTGGAAGAAAAGCCAAAAACCAGAAAAAAACAACAACAAAATTTCCAAAAAAATCTCTTTAGGATTAGGATTCATACGTGTTGTGTAATATGTCAACTTACAATTTTTTTCCCCAGCAGGAAGTCTCTTATTTGTTGAAAGTCTAATGTTAGTATATGCTGAGTTGTCAGCTGAATGTACCTGAATGCTTTTCCCAATAGCAGGAAAAACATAACAGTTCTTTTATAGCTTCTTTTGCAGCTATAAAAATAGACTGGACTTTGAGAAATTGGATGTCCTGAAAATCTGTTACTATACTTGGATCTATGAGTTTAAAAGAATATGTGAATAGATGTGCCTGGACTTCATAATTTTGATGCACTGTGAAATTATGCTTCCAATTCATTTAGAGCATCATCTGAGTCATGATGTGAAGCTGAGGGAAAGGAGAGCTATGTAAGAGAAACTTGACATTCTAGGCAGTCATTTTTGAGCTGCAAATTCTTTAACTGAGTGTCAATCTCTCCTGTGAAAACAGTGTCTTTAGTGGTTCATAGGAAGTGAAAATGTGAATTTTTATTGGTACTTCCCTTTCTCTGACAAACCCTGTAGATAATCTGCTTTAGTCTGGGGCAGTCAGCAGACTGAAAGTGTCAGAGCAACATGGGGGGACTTAAGATGGTGGGAAAGCGACTCAGTTATTTTTGGTCAAAGCTTACTGTGTATTAACTACCCTAAGTGCTTATAACCAGTTTGAAGACTAGCTGTGGAAGCCCATTCACAACTACTGTGCCTTCTGTCAGAACTGAAGTTTGCATTAAAAAAACCCTGAACATCTGTTTTTCCACCCCTACTAAATCTGACTTAGGAGCTTTCATCAACTTGTCTTTCAAATTTGGCTGCAGTGAAAGCATTTTGTTGGTAAAGGGCTGAAAGAAGGTTAAACTAAGTATGCTCTAGATTAGAGTGTAGAGAATTATTCTATTTTTTCAGCACTTTTTCTTACTTAATGTGAATGAAAAGCTATGAAGGACACAGCTCCAGAGATCCCAAGGTTGGGACCTTAATGCTGTAAATTCAGTATTAGAATAAATTGACACATTGGAGGTTGGGATTATATTCAAGGCAAGAAAAATGAGAACCTGGGTAAGTGAGTATGCCCTACAGAATATCCTTTAGAATGTCTTACTGCCAATCCACCTTTTCATGTTTTTTTTTTTAATGTTTTTAGAGAGATGGGCAAGGTATAGATCTCTGACTTTCTTACTGGGCTCTTTGTTTGCAAGGTTTGCTGCTTTCAGAACCTTTCAGGTCTTGTTTAAGAGCTTTTTTCTTAGTTTTCTTTTAACTTTCTCAGGAGCTAGCATTTAAACCAGTCACACAGAGTGCATTCTCCTAGAAACAATCTCTAGCTTTGTAAAAAAAAAAAAAAAAAATCAATACTATCTTTCAGTGGCTTTCAGGAGTCCTTTCCAAATTCTTGAACTCTTCAATAAAAATCCGGCAGTGAGAATTGGCAGTATTTGTCTTCTGTTCCTGGAAATTCAGAACATAGTCCCAGAATTTCTCAGAAAAAACGGGATGATTTACTGTGTTTCCGTTCTTTTGCAATCTGTAGTCTCAACAGTATTTATGTGCAGTGACTTGAACTCTTGGGGAATATTTAGTTCTTTAACCCTTTGCTTTAATTGTACAAGTCTCAGTGACATAAATAACTAAAAAGACAGAGTTTCTTACTCAGTTTATGAAGATGAAATTTTGGGCATACAGAAATGTTCTGTTCATCTTCCCCTTCTGCCTTCTGTTTATTTTCTCATGATCAAGATGCAGGTATGACTTCAGTAATAATTAATATAGTTTGGTTTTAGTCAGCTGAATTCCTATTTGAGAAAGAACTTGTAACTTGGTATAAAATGGACTATAAGCACTTGACCACAAAGTAGGGAGAAAATGGAAATTGCTTTCTCTTATGTGTACAGAGCTGTGGATTTCAGGATTGCTAATAATCCTCTTGATCAGATAAGAGTACAAAATACTGCACATCATACTTGAGAAGCTTTGTGCACTTCAAGAGTAGGAATTAAATACATAAGAGAATTAATCAGAGGCTAGCTACTGTAATGAAAGCCTTTTTCAGTGATGTCAGATTTGTGGATGTGAAGGTGATTTGCTGCCAATACTAGAACTACAATAGCAGCATTGCTCTGGCTTCATCTGGAGCACCAGATAGGGAGAGGCTCTTCAGGTTTTAGTATGGCAGCTTTGATCCTTGTTTTCAATAAAATGATACAGTAAGTTAGAAGACATCTTTGGAGGTCATCTGTTCAAAGTCCATGGCATATTGTTTTCCTAGAGTGCTTCATCTTAGTGTGGTTTTTCGGGAAACTTGCTTTTCTTATTTTCAGGGGTGGCTTGCTTAGACTATGCAGTTAGAGAAGAGAGGGTTTCCCTTTTAGTGAGAGAAAAAAAAATCCTTTTGATTTGAATAAATCTCTAATTTAATTAGAGAATTACCTTGATGGATGCAATAATCCTCAGTCTTGTGACATCCAGGTGCCTGCTATATGACTCAGTCATCTCTGCCACTTTGGTATTGAACAGTCTGTTATTTAGAGTGTTAATATAGGTATACATGCTGCAGTCCATGTTTGTGTGCATAAAATGTCTTTTATCATAAAAAAACCTGCATGAAAAACATTTGTTTGCAGAATTTGTCTTCAAGTGGGCTTGGACAGGGCTGTTGAAACCCATGTTTTGGCCCTCATTGTCTGCCTGACACTGTTTGAATATCTTCATTAGCTTGGCTGTTGACAGTTGTTTATCAGTTCTTTGGAGATGTCGCTTGCCAGTTTTGGTAAGAAAGACGCCAGGCCAAAATGGTTCTGGTCCCCTCCTCAGCTGGGCAGGGGGAAGAAAATATAATAAAATGCTTATGGGATGAGATAAAGGCAGGGATAAATCACTCACGGGGTACCATCACAGGCAAAGCAGACTTGACTGGGGGAAATTAGTTTAATTTATTAGCAATCAAATCACAGTAAAGTAATGAGAAATAGAGGTAAATTTTAAAACCACATTCCCCCCACCCTGTCCTTCTTCCCAGGTTCTACTTCACTCCCAATTCGCTCTCTCCTCCCCTCCAGTGATGCAGCAGGATGGGGAATTGGGATTGCAGTCAGTTTGTTACACGTTGTCTCTGACAATCCTTCCTCCTCAGGGGGCGGACCGCTCACGCTTCCCTCGCTCCAGTATGGGGCCCTTCCCAGGGAGACAGATCTCCGTGAACTTCTCCAGTGTGAGTTGTTCCCACATGAGCATAGGTCCCTTCCATGGGGTGCAGTCCTTCTGGAACTTCTGGCTGCTGTGCCTTGGAGGGGTCACAAGGCATAACCTGCTCCAGTGTGAGCTCTTCTCTCCATGGGTGCACAGGTCCTGACAGCAGCCTGCTCCAGCGTGGGCTTCCCGTGGTGTCACAGACTCATTTGTGCATCTACATGCTCTGGCACAGGGCGCTGGATGGGCTGTAGGTGGATCTCTGGCTCCCCTGTGGGACTCCATGGGCTGCAGGGATACAGCTGCTTCTCCATGGTCTGCACCATGGGCTTCAGGGAAACCTCAGCTCCAGTGCCTGGAGCACCTCCTCCCCCTCCTTCTTCACTGACCCTGGTTTCTGCAGAGCTGTTTCTCTCACATATTCCCACTCCTCTCTTCATCTGCAATTTGTCGTGGTTTAGGAATGATTTAACTTGATTTAGTTCTCCCGCTGAGACTCTCTAAACCACACTGTTGCTGGGTCACTCCCCCAGCCCTACCACTGGGGGTGGCCAGAGAGGAGAATTGGAGTCACATAAGGCAAAGATAACAGGTTAAGATGAGAACAATTTACTGGGAACAGCCATGAGATAAGAAAAGGAACAGTAACAGCAACAATATTGACAACGAAAGTGTTTCTTAGGGAGTGATTTTGCATGCAGAATGCTCAGGGAACCTGACCAGTGCCAGACTTGCTCTTCAGGAAGGAACCCCTTCTTCTCAGAATCCCCCTTTTTCCACCTTGGACAACGAGGTGAGGTAGTATAGAATAACCTCCCTGTCATAGCAATGCCACCTCCCAGCTACTGCAAACATTAACCCTGTCTTGGTCAGAACCTGGACACAATTGAACAGATTTTTTTTTTTTTTTTCTCACAGAAGCCACCCCTGTCCCTCCCCCCACTGCCAAAGCCTTCTCATGCAAGTCCAATACATTTTTGGATTTTCAAGATTTCAAACAAACGGTGGCTTAATTTACTCTTATTAGGCTTAAATGTACAAGGATTCTGCTTGCATATAATTAGTCCTGGAGTTTGGCTTTTTCATTCTAAGAGGACAATATGGAAGGACCAGAGTGCACAAGCAGGCTTTCAAAGTCCTTGGGCATAGCTGAGTGAAAAAACACCAGATGCATTATTACATTGCATCATTCTTCTACATATTGCATAAAGAAAAGCTGAAATGTTGCTACTGCCAATGCAGAAAGTCATCAGATTTGTGAAATATGGTGTCAGTCAACAGATCTTTTATTGACGATACTCTTGTTTTAACAGTTTACATGTATGTGGTGTAGAGGGTTGACGGACTGGAGCAGACAAAGTACAAAGCGGCGCGAACATTAGTGAATGTTTTTACAAGACATGTTGCCTCCAATGTGAAGTTATGAAATCTGTCTCCCTGAGTGCAGACTGCAAATGTTTTTTACAGATAGAGTTGATGCTGCTTGTTAGTTTTCATTGAAGACCAACTGAAGCTAGATTTCTAGCCTTTATTTTTCTTAGAAAGAAATCTGTTTAAAAAATGGTCCCAAAACTAGTTGTTTTCATTAAAATTGAAATAGAAGTGTGGTGCTTACCTCCTAAAGAGGAGTGGAAGTGTACTTGCCACCATTATGGTGTATCATCAGAATACTTTATATGAAGCAAAATAATGTCAAAGAAATTTTTATCTTGCACTAAGCTTCTATACAATTGATTACGGTTTCCCTTCTTACAAGAAATAGTAATAAATTTTGTTTTGTTCTGTTTTTGATGTACCAGTTTATCTTTCTACATTTCCAGTCACAAGTATGTACCTTACTGTTTGCACTTCTGCTTTTGTATTCTAATTTATGGAAGTTGGTTGGCAAAACATGAAGTCTTTTTCTGAAGGTGAATGGAAGCAAGAAATTTCAATTGGCTCAGTCCACATTTTCCAATTACATGAACTTTTTCAACCCGTCAAGAAAAAAGACTCAAAACACTCTAATGTTCAATCATACAATTTGCTACTTGCATTACTTCTACCATTGGTCAGGAAACAACATAGATGTTGCAAATCAAGTGAGGAAATAAAGTAAAGAAGTTTAATTTTGCATTTTCCTGTGAATGATTTAATGCTTAAAGACTAGACTGACCCTGTCATTAAATGCAAGCAGTCTCTTGATTTAGCTCTGGTTTTCATTTGTGTTTAAGCCTACGATTTGCTCCTTTTATACTTGAGAGAAAGTTGAGGGAGGATCTTAGGAATGTATATAAATACCTGAAATGTAAAGAGCATGGAGCCAGGCTTTGTTCCCTGGTGACCAGAGCCAGTGTTCACGATCTGAAACACAGGAGGTTCCCCCTAGATATTGGGCAACGCTCTTTCACTGTGAGAGTGACTGAGCACTGGCAGAGGTTGCCTAGGAGAGGTGGTAAAATCTCCATCCTTGGAGATTGTCCAAAGCCATGCAGACATGATCTCAGGCAACTGGCTGTAGGTGGCTCTGCCTGAGCAGGGGATTGGACCAGGTGACATCCAGAGGTCTCTTCCAACCCCAATCATTCAGTGGTAGTGTGAAAATCAAAAGCAGTGGGTCTCTTTAGGTTCTGACTTCTATGCAACTTTTAAGATGATACTTCCAGACTGAAAACATACCCACGTTGATGAGAACAGACTATTTTCTGTTGTTCTCTCACAAAACTTCATGAGAACATTCTGAAGCGATGGTGACAATCAGTTTAGCAGACTATAGCACCAAACAAAATCCTGCATATTTTTTCATGAGTTGGATCTTTCCCAAATGAGTAAATATTTAACAAGCTGTTTACCAACTGGTTATTTTGGAGAAGTACCAGTGTGAGTTTTTGCATGTTAATAACAGCTCTAATTTAACAGAAGAGAGTTGATGTACCAGTCCTAAGACAGCTTCACACTTCAAATGCCTGCATAAATATAAGAAGATAGAAACCTGAAATACAAAGGAATGGAAGCTTTTTTTTTTTTAAACTGCATTGGTTATAGCCAATGGAATTACATTAGTGATAGTTTGGGGGGATGTGCTTTTAATGAACCTTCCTCCTACAGATGTTATGTGTTCTACATATGAGTAAATAGTAACCAGTGGAGAAGATTATTTTGTTTTTCAAAAGGGAGATAGTATTGCTGTGTGTTTGGAGCTGTCACTTTTCAAGAAAGCACTGTGACTTGGATAGTTCTTAGTCTTGTTGTCCATGCCAGTTGGCTCAGAGAGATCTTTTCTATCCTTGGAAAAGACCAGTGATATAATGTTGCCTTATATTTAAGTATTTCCAAGAAATATATCTAGATACAGACCTTGTGTAAAGTTATGCCCAGTACATTTTCTTGCCTTACATAGTCTAAAGAGAATCTGTTTGATCAAAGGAAGGACAATATTTCATAAGCATTTATTTATTTATTTTTTTAAGTTCAAAAGAAGGGAGGAAAGAACTCCTCCAAACTACCACCCCAAATCCTGTGATTCTGCATGAAGCTGTTTGTGTGAGGAAATCTGAGAATTTTCCTGTTTCTAGAAAGAAACTGTGGGTACAGTTTCCACTTAATTGTTCATGTGATGCCTCATGGCAGAGACCGCCTTGTTTCTACACTTGCAGACTTTCTACTCCATACTGGAGCTGCTGATTCAAAGAAGAGTGGAGAGCCTGAACTCACCATGGCCTTGGTGTGGTGAAGGTGCCATTAACTCTGTAAAGCTAGGGATAAATATATCAGGCCCACCTAGTACTAGCTATGACTGAAAGCAGTCTTTACCTGCTCTTTTTGCATCC
Source organism: Promerops cafer (assembly GCA_013398275.1). Taxonomy (NCBI): domain Eukaryota; kingdom Metazoa; phylum Chordata; class Aves; order Passeriformes; family Nectariniidae; genus Promerops; species Promerops cafer. The sequence continues at coordinate 1,500,226 of VZSE01011604.1, forward strand.
CCCAAGAACTTTTCTTTCCGTTCCTAATATAATGTAATCTGAAGTGGTCCTTTTAAAAAGTTGTTCCTAGGTTCCCACAAAACCCTGATGCTTTTTGAGGCGTATCTTTCATTTCTAGTGTTGCAGGTATGTTCCCTTCATGGAGAGGTGTGATTGAAAGTGGGAAAGTGCTACACAGAGCAAGGACTTTGTTGTTGTACAACTGACTTTGCTTTTTCAGGATGGAATTTTACCAAATTGATCAGCTTTCAGGAATCCTTCATGAACAAAGGGCCAGGTTATTGGTATTAATGGCCTTTTATGCTAGATAGTATTGATATTTTAATCTGAGGCATTAAGATACAGTGTTTTTATTTCTGGTTTTGAAAGAACAGTGAGCAATCAAAGGTAGAACACAAATGCCCAGCAAAGCTCTCAGGCTTTACTGCTATTTTAAGATAGCTTTGGCCTGCATACTGGTACGACCAGTGTGCATATTTGAAATTCTAGCCTCTACAATGAAAAGACAAGCCCTCGGAAACAGCCAGTGGTTTTGGAGCATGCTGGTCCTTTGCAAGCTGAATGTTAAACAATGACTTAAGACTCTACTACACACTGGCTATAGCTCTTGATGTCTTGCACATTGGCTCCATTTTTTGACATAATTTTGGCAAATGGGGGAGCCTGGCAATCCTTCATGCTAGAGGCCTTAGCTCTAATAAAGCGCTTTAGTTATTAGCACAAGTAAATAGTTGTCCATTTGTGCTTCATTAATGCATATTAGTCATATAGTAAATACTGTCATGCTGGCAAGTTCCCCAGAATAGTGAATACTTCTGTACAGTTCAGGAGAGGGTTTCTGACAAAGTGATGTTGGCACCTTTCTTGAAGAAGTTCTTGAAGCTATTAGTGTAGGAGAGTGACAGGCCATTATTTCATCTCACATGAGATTTGTAGAATTGATACTTCAGTAGAGGCAAAGAGGTATTTTTGATGAATTTTATGCTGTTGCAGTAGGTTCTTCTCAAGTATTCAGCTGACTCTTCTACAGCCTTTAGCTATATTGAGGCAGGTTGCTTTGGCCTGTGGGGAGTACAAAGGAAGTGCCTGCTCCTCTGATGAAAATAGATGTTCCAAAAATCCCATGTGATTGTCCAGTATTGTAAAAATTTAACTATGTATTTGAAGAAACCCAGTATGTACAGCTAGATGAAATCAGAAGGCAGCACAATGACCCATGATCTGTGTGTTTTGATTTCTTGAGAGATAAGACCCTTAGAAAAAATGGTATAAAATTGCAAACAATATGACTTGTTCTTTGGAACAGCCAGTGTAGATTTAAGAGTTGCTTTTTTTTTTTTTGTCCTATGAGTTCCTGGCAGTGACTTCCAGAAGGACTTACTCCATACTCTTGCCAACTTGTCAAGGCTGACCAGTTTCTGGTTCTTCATATTGTCTTCCTCACCTGTTTTGAAGAGGAATGTGTTCTCTGCCTCTGTAGTCACCAGGATCATCCTCTGATTAGTGAGTTACTCTTTTGAAGATGAGAGAGTAGCCTTGCTAGTGTAGTATTGGCTAGCATCCTTAGCATCTTCTAATGCATCCTATCTGCTCCTAGTTAGCTTCTCTGATCCTTAACTTTCCTTTGCTGTGAGTAATGGTTCAATCCTCCAGATGCTGACACTGTGCTCAAAGAACTGGGAGATGTGAGGAAGAACTAGGGAAAACTGAGGCAAGAAAATAATTCATCTTTTCTGTCCTTAGCTGCTGGATCCTGTGTACAACTGAGACCAAACTAAACTAATACTAGCCATCATTTTGTCCTTACTTGACTATATAACAATTCCTTGTTTTTTCTTGGCATCCTTTGCTTGCTCCAGCTCTTCTGCATGTGCAGTCTCCGTGTTCTTTCTGTGTAACCTCTTCCTGCTTCAACTTCCTTTGCGTTTCAGCATTTAAGCTGAGGCAGGAGATGCCTGTCCATTCAGCTGGCTTTCTGCCATTCCCCTGTGACTTTCTGCATGCCACAATCGACCATTCTTGAGGTTTGAGGACACTGTCCTGCAAGACCAGATTGTTGCCCTGGGTACCTTGGTTCTTCAGAGAAGGCTGCCGTGGGAACCTTGCATTCAGATCCTTGAAGAGGCCAAAAATCTGGTTTCCCACAGTCTTGGACTGTAATTCTGCTGGTAGTCTTGCTCTCTTTGTTTACTCATTACTGTCATCTCTGCATCATCTCCACTGCCATCAACCTCTTCCTTCCCAAATGGCTCTTCTTTGTCTATCAGTTGGCTTTGCCAGCTTGTTGGTCAGGCAGGAAAATGCTTCCACAGTTGGCTCACTTATCACTTGTGAAGTTATCTTCAACCCACTCCAGAAGTCTTTGTAGTGTCCAGTGCTGGCTGGAACGGCACTGTTTGCTTGTGAGTGGGTCAGAAATGTGATTTAGCTGGTTTGTGCCAAGTTTCTCCCCATCCTGTGCACCTGGCTGAAAAAATGGACTCATTTGGTTTGAGCAAGACAGGTATTCTGAACATTTATCTTCTTAAAGATGGTGAGTGCTTCTTTTGGGAAGATGTATTGAGGTGGAAAATGAACGTCTTGGCAGTGTGACAGAAGCAAAGGAGAACCTAGAGGTGCTAGCCGATTGTCCAGGTGTTTCCTGTCCCAGCACTGTCCTTTGTGGCTTCCCAGCCAGGCTGTTGGTACTCAGTCTCCTGTCGTGGCACTCTCCTGGCTTCCCTGATGTTTACTGTCTCTCACAAGGCTTACATCCAAGTGGACTGTCTGCCATACTGCCTTCTCCAAGGACCTACTGCCAGCCATATCTCCCTAGGACTGTCCTTGGGGTGGTGTAGGGAAGCTCCCCCTTGCTGGGTGGCTTACGAGCCTCCGTCCTCAGATATGACTGATGCTGCTATCCTTTGGTAATGACTGCCTGTGGCTCTGAGTCATTTGGTGGGGAGGCACTAGGAGAGTCCTGGCCAGATGTTGCCCTTTCCTGTCCACTGTGGGCCCATTGCAGAAGAGACGCCATCTTCATGCCTGGAGAGCACAGAGGCAGTGCAGGTCAGGGAGCAAGGGCTGACAAAATCCTTCAAGTGCATGAACTGTGTATTGATTGTAAAGGGTTTGTGCCTAGCCTGGCAAGGCTAACATCTCCCTTTCATGCCTCTGGGTTTTCTACCTCTTCCATCTCTGGCAGAGACCTGACCTCCCAGGATTTCCTTGAGTGGCTATGTTCAGACTGATGGAGAGCAGTGCCTGGGGGAGCTTGGGAGAATTCATTCTAGTTCTCCTGGAAGGAGATCACGGGCTCTTTCAGGAAGACGTCTTGGCAATGATGATGTCAGGAGACAGTTAACTGTATTTGTGGCTAGTCCATGTCCATGGGCCATCTTTCCTTATCACCCTCTGTGAGTTCTGGGTCTCCTGCCACCTGGTTGAGTGAAGCCCTTTTATCCTGCAGTGTTTTTCTGTGTGCTCTTACCCTGTTCCCCCTCTGCATATCCTGCTTCTTCCAGAGATCTTTCTTAGGCTCATTCTTCTTGGCCACACCACCATGACCTCTTGGAAAGATTTCTGCAGAAGGTAACTCCAGGGTCATATGTAACACTCACGTTACATACGCACATAAATAATCCATTTAATTTAAGCAACTTAACATGTTTACTCACCCACACATGCCCTCTCAAGTTGGATGAATTGCTTTTTCTTATTTAAATTCAGGACAGACCCGAGCAGTTTTTCAACTCAAATATAAATGCCAATATTTGAGGTAGTCACCTTCAGTGTTTCGTAGCTGGAAGCATTTGTAGAGCCTGTTTTCTAAGGTAAATGTGAATTAAGACTTCAGAGGGCCTGTTTCTCTACTTCTGACTGTATAGAAGTATATAAGGCAGTGTGTTGCAAATTTGATGGAAAAAATTCCTTCCTGTGTGTTTGCTGGTGAGATGTCTGCTTGAAATACATTATTTTTTGCCATGATGTCAGCAAAATGGTTAACTGAAGTGTACTAAAGATGTTCTGAAAAGGCATCTCTTGCAGTCCTGTTTTTTCTGGAGTCCTTTATGTCCTCAGAACTATGACAAGCTGCTGGCTGTTGAACATGAACTGTCTGTATGGTTAAGTCACAAACCATAACTACTATGCTGGATAAGAGCGAGTTGGAAAAACAGTTTTCTGACAGCGTATGTTTTGAGTATGACTTGCCCTGAAGATTAAAATAAACCCAAACCCACAAGACCAGAAACTTCTCATCCATCCATTGTTCCAGTAGCATCTTCTGAAACAGGGATCTTGACACGATAACATGTATTATTATGATGTAAGATTACACACATGCTGTCAGTATTGTGGTGTGCTAATGAGCTTCTAGGTAATCTCTCACAGTTAATTTTCTTGGTTTAGCTAAAAAAGTAGTCTTCTCTTTATCTGTATCCAGAAGGTGGCCCATTCCTCTCACCCTCAGCTTGATTTTGAAGTCTAGTTCAAAGTTTTTCCTCTTCTCCTCATCCTATGATTCCTTTTTTATTTTCATCTCTGATTTGACTTTAATCTCAGCAGGAATCTTTTCCACTATCTTTTAGTACACAGACCTGCATTTTTGGGTTAGAAAGAATAGCTCAAAACTAGAGGAAGCAGTACAATAAATACTGGTTGTACTGTAAAAGGTATCACCCTGAATTAATCACCATTCAGCTGAAGTGTGGTAGTTGCTCATGTGCAAGCTGCCAGCCCCTTGAACTGCAAGGTAAACAAGTTACTTCCCCTCCCTAGTCTTCAGCAGTGGTTTCACAGAAGAGAAAGAAAAGCCACTTCAGTACCGACTGAACAGCAGCTCATCCGATTGCATCCCATCTTTTCTTGGAGCGAACAGTAGAAATCCATTTGCAGAGGTGTTCTTGCAGTTGATAGCAATAGTGTTTCAGTGTTGCTAAAGCCAGCATGATCAAACATTGCACATGTGGATTTATTACAACTGTGGGATTTCTTGAACTTTTCTTCTGGCTGACCAGCTTTGCAATCTCTGTTCCAATCTCCTTGTTTGGAGACCCTTTACCTGGGCAGGTCTTGTTTTGAGGTGGTTTGCTTGTTTTGTTTCATGTGCTGCCTTGGCAATGTTTGGCACACCAGACCTTCCTCCAGTAGCATACTGGTAGTTATGAAACGCTTTTGATCTGTTGAGGCTTTAATGTAGCCTCGGAGGCTTTGTGTGGAATTAAAGCAGCTGCTGCTAACCCTAGTTAGAAGTGTTTCAGTGTATGTTCTGATGTACTGTGGATAACTTCCTTGGATGTGTCCAGTAGGTGTTCAAAGAAGTGGCGAGGAGCTATATAAAATAAGTGGTCACTTGACACACTTAGACTGTGAACAATTTAAGTGAACAACTTAAAAGCAGAACAAAACAAAAAGAAAACCTTCCAAGCATGAAAAAGTGATTGACGTGCTTGCTTTTAGTGTGCCAACTTCTGCAAAAACTGAAGATTTATACTTTGTATTGTGGTTTCTGGGACAGTGTGCAATTTTACATGTAATTTGTTACTATTTAAATGCAAATTGCTGATCTTTTGTAAATTTTCTTCCTTCAGAGAATGTTAAGTCAATAAAGATTTTCTGATAAAGCCATCTTCTTAATGCAGGATAACCGGTAGAGCTACTTGCAATTAACTCCCTTTCCACAAGGAAAGGAAAACATGGCAGCCACTACCTTGAGATGGATAGATACAAGTATATATTTTTATTAATACTGGAACAAGTGTAACAATGAAGCATATTTCATATGGTACCTAGATTTTTGGAAGTTAGGCAGAAATATGTAGACTAGGCAGAGCACTGAGAGAAGTTCTCAGGCTAAAAAGTACCTTTGAAGTGCTTGGATTTTGCTGTAGTCAAACCTAGATACGTCTTTTTCTAAGGACAATGAAGATGAAGAAAATCAGAATAATTTAGGTTGGAAAAGACCTCTAAGATCATTTAGTCCAACCTTTGACAGATAACCACCCTTTCAACTAGACTATGGCATTAAGCTCCATGTCCAGTCATGAACACCTCCAGGGATGGTGACTCCATCACCTTCTTGGGTTTAACAGCCCTTTTCATGAAGAAATTCCTCTTCATGTCCATCCAGAACCTCCTCTGGTGCAGCTTGAGGCTGTGTCCTCCCAACCCATCGCTGGTTGCCTGGGTGAAGAGGCTGACCCCCAGCTGGCTACAGGCTCCTTTCAGGCAGTTGTAGGGAGTGATTAAGGTCCCCCCTGAGCCTCCTTTTCTCTAGGCTGAGCACCCCCAGCTCCCTCAGCCACGTGTCGTAGAACTCATTCTCTAGACCTTTCACCAGTGCCGTTGTCCTTCTCTGGACTTGCTCTAGCACCTCAATGTCTTTGTTGTAGTGAGGAGCCCAGAACTGGACACAGAGACTCAAAGTGTGGCTGAGTACAGGGTGACGATCACTGCCCTGGCACTGCTGGCCTATTTTTGATATAAGCCAGGATGTCATCAGCCTTCTTGGCCACCTGGGCACGTGCTGGCTCATGTTCGGCTGCTGTTGACCAGTGCTCCCAGGTTCTTTTTTGCTGGGCAACTTTCCAGCCACTCTTCCCCAGCCTGGAGTGTTATATGGGGTTATTGTGACCCAAGTCCAGGAGCTGGCACTTGGACTTGTTGAACCTCATATAACTGTGCCTTTGATCCAGATCCCTCTGCAGAGCATTCCTGCCCTCCAGCAGATCAGCTCTCCCACCCAACTTCGTGTTGCCCATGAATTTACTGAGGGTATACTTGATATCCTCATCCAGATCATCAGTAAAGATACTGAAGAGAACTGGGCCCTATACTGAGCCCTGTAAGTTTGTTTCATTTTGAGAAATTGGAGTAAGACAGTGATGCACTGGAATAGTCAGGATGGCTCCTGTTGTTAGTCGTATCTTAATTTTTGTTTTCTTTACAGCCATTATGAATTGAAAGTATTGGGTATTTCTGTAATGCAGGCTGCAGCATCATTTGTATTAGAAATCTTGTCCAACCATTGTGTGCTAACACTTGGGGGTGGCAACCTAATGAAGTCTGATAGAGCATCACTGTAAGGATTTTTTTTTTTTTCAGGAAAACTGTTTTGAACGTCACTGTGAAAGATGCAGTTATGTATGTGACTTTCTTAGAGCTGCACAGGTTAAATGAGGTTCATACATGATTAAGGAAAGAAATGCAGACATTCACACATGTTATTCTATTAGTAATGATGAGGGGTTTTTTCCTATTCTGAAGGCTTGCAAAGTAACCCATTACTGGTAAATATGCAGTACAAAACAACTGTTTTAAGTACCCATATATTGCAGACTGTTTCTTAGACTCTAACATATTTTTGCATAAACTACATTACTGATTTGCTCTGACTGTAACCCTGATATTTGGTTAGGGGAGAATAAAGCAGTCTGTTCCAATACAAGATCTGATGCTGGGTTATTAATCATGAATAATTATTGTGCCTTAGACTGGTAGACTGTGATTTCTGTGGGGTTTAAGTAGGGTATAGAGCAGTCAACTGAAGTGTATAAACATTCAGCTCGTATCTGAGATTCTGAAATGTCTCTTTTTTTTTCCTTTTTGGTAAGGCTTGCTGTTTTAGAGCTGTGTAAAGAGGTAATGCTGTATCGAATTGAGAGCAAGTCACCTGAACTACAAATGCCCTTGTCTGAAGTGAGCAGTGAGTTCTGGGGCAGATGGCACCATGTAACAGGAGAATGCATCTTTATCTGAGCAGAAAGGTGTGTGGTCCAGGTAATTAGGATGATAGGTTTGATCAGATGGGACAGGCACTTCTAGACCTAGTTATGTATCTAGTGCCAAGGATCACTGTTGGGAAGGAGGGGAGGGGTACCAAACACACCCTAAATTTCAGCAATTGAGAAAATGGCCTAAAAAGTAGAGTGATGAGGTCCATGTTGCTAATAGTTGAAGCAAGGAAGAATAGCAGTCTTGTATGAGTTTGTTCAACATGACACTTGAAATGGGTCAGATTATCAGTCTGAAGACCTGAAGAGCAATTTCATTAGCAGATGAGAGTTACTTTGCTCACTAACATCCAGTAAATTTTAATGGTCTGTGTGGGCACAGTGGCTCCTTTCCCCACAGGAGGTTTGTCATTTTATCACTTCTGTCGAGGGCTGTGAAGAACCATCTTCACTTGTTGGCCCATTCAGATTCTCAGCTTGAACATGAACCATCACAGAGACAAAAGGGGGTAGCACTATTGCCGGTGAGAGAGCAGACCCACATTCAGATGGTATAAATTCCTTTGTGTTTCATGCTACTTGGATTCCTTTGTTGAGTTTCATCTGTCTTGATGTCTAGAGCATCCTAGCTATAAGCTTAAATGTAATTTAGGCTATCTGGCTGTGATTGCCAGTTCCCAAAGCATAGAGATTTGACTACAAATTCCTGAAGAGAATGCACTTGTATGGAAACAGTGGTTCCTTCAACCCAGGTGGCATCTTCCCTTCTCTCCTCCCTCCCCTGGTCTGAGACACACAAATGTGTTGCTGCAGTGCCAGATCCAGAGTCCACCAGCTCATCCTTTCAAGCACTGAGCCTTCCAAGGTTAATTCAGGGCATCATTAGCCCGTGCTAGAACAGACTGTCCAAGGCATTTTGCGGAACGTCTCCTGTCCACGTGGTAGAAGGATGCTGTCAAAACCTGATTCACAAAGCCAGTGTTCTTGGAAGCAGCTGGCCAGCAGTGCTGCTGTAACCAAAGCTGCAGTAGATTTGATGCCAAGTAGAGCAGATGAGCTACCTTGTATTTTACAGGTCTGAGCATGAGGAGGCCAGTGTGTTGAAAAGGATCAAATATCTTGTACCTTCTTTCTGTGTTACAGCTTCCCCCAAAAGAATATATGAGATTATTTTTTTTTTTTAATAGAAGCTTAAAGGAAATAATTTTGAAGATGTTTTCTCAGATGGGATAGGTGTGTTAGCAAGTGTGTGATGCTGAAATTTTCCATTACAGCAGGGTGCAAATATTCCTTCCCATTATGTTTCTTTTTGTCCTTCTGATGAAGAAGGAATATAGTCTGATCATGCGCTTCAGAAATTTGGACAAAACATGGAAAGTGACCCTGGTAAGGATTCTTGAATAGGCTAAAGGTTTTATGAGCAACAACACATTGTTGTGGGTTGCATTACTCCCTTAGATTGTGTGGGCACCATCCAAAATAGTAGTTAACATGTATGAACTTGTGCTTTTGGTTTAATTTAAGTACTGTAGTCTGTTAAGTGTCAGTTCTTTGATACAAGATCCCACTAAAAAGCCTCTTTAAAAAAAAGAGGAATATGACATACTGCTTTAGGTTATAATTTCTCGTGGTAACAAAACTCAATTTTTAAATTCAGCTCCTATTGATAAGTACAGTTCACTCTTATAAAAACCAGATTTTTCAGGGACTTTAATGTTTGAGTCAGTATTGACCAAAACCAAAGAGCTTCGAACATGTGGCAAAGGATGTAGCTTTGAACACACGTCTTTGTCAGTGGCAGTGCCTTGCCAGTGAGAGTGGCTTGCTTTGGAGGTAGTGCTAATTAACAATTAAGTACAACTAGAGATACATTATCAGGTTCTGTGGGCCCCAGCAGAAGAAACAAAATTTCTATGTAAGCACGTGACTTTCCTACTATGAAGAATTTCCTAATGTAAACTTCATTTATTCAGTGGTGTTTTGTTAGAAATGTAAAGGAACCTAGTTTGTTTTAAAAAAAGAAGTTAAAGGATACTTTATCAGTAAGTAAATACTTCATTTTTCTAAGTACTTTATAGGTGAAGACACCTCTAAGGAGTGATTGCTTTCACTGAGAATTTGTGCAATTGTTTCTTTTCTGTATTTCAAGGCTTTATTTAAGCTGTAAACTATGTAAGCTGTCTCTAACAGCCACAGTGGTTTTAGTCTCATTAAAAATAGAACAAAGCTTTTAGCATTTCTAAGCCTGTCAGTTGGATTCCCTCATTGCTAGCTGATTAAAAGACAGCAACCATGATGCATTGAATTTTCTTCTACCATAATAAATGGCAGTCTGGTCCAAAAAATGCACACTGTGGAGTATACTATCCATTTTCTCTGTGCAGAGTATGGAGAGAAAGCTCAATTTTTGCGGAAGTGGTTGGTTCCTACTAAGAGAGGACTACATCTAGTGAGAGAATTCTTGCCAAATGTTGGATTCAGGAGTGTTGAAAGCCCTGTTAATGTCAGTTTTGCAAAGATCAGCCTAGAGAAGCAGAATCTCTAATGTTAGCCTGTATGCATGCTGTAAAAGTGCATTTCTGGAGCTGTCAGCTAACACTCACTATGCTCACTCCTGCATTACTGGAGAAAAGCCTTTTAGGAGTAAACAGCTGCTACCAGATACTGTTGGAGGTTGCTAGCTGTGGTCCAGGTCTTGCTAGACTACATTAATTAATTAATTAATATCCTGCATGCCAGAGAGACACTGGGAGTTGGGGCAGGGGCGACCGGAAGAAGCTGGTTGATGGTGCTTTTTGGTTTGCCCTGATAGCAATTGCAATGCAGGTAGTGATAAGTCACATAACTAGATGCCTAAAAATAAATCTGAAGCACCTTCAGAAAAATAAGTTTCTGGCTCAGCTATAGCAGTGCCTTGTATAACTGTGTTGGGCTATAGTTTTTAGGAAGAAACACTTCAGTGGCTTGGGACATGCACACTATGGAGTTTCAGCGTTGACAACAGGGTCCAAACCCCCAGTGTTTTTATAGACTTGAGGGTTTTCTGATCAGTGAGTTGCTAAAGCCCAGAGGGGGTCAGGAGATAAGTTTCTCCAAGGTCAGACTGACAAGCCTTTCTGCCTTCCCCTGTATCATGGGACGTAATATAATTCCTGTGATTCATTTAACAAATTCTCTGCCACTGCAGAGACATGGACCACGGACGCAGGTCTGTCTTGTCTGTCTGCCTCATTTTGCTTCTCCCTTTGCTAATTCCCAGTCTGTTGCAGCTATTGTATATGTTGCATGGTGGGCTGGTAGGTCTGCTGAGGGTCGTAGGAATGTGTGGATCACAACAGGTCTGTGTGCCCTGCCAGGTTAGCGCGTGTTTTCTGTGATTTGTGGCACTGAGGATCGGAGGTGCTGTGGTGTGTCAGGAGGAATGTGCTGCTGCCTTTGCTGCTCCTGTAATCCTGAACTGGCTTGTTTGTTCTTGGTCTCCAGGGTTATTGCTCCCAGTCTTGACAGCCAGTACTGTAAAATCAGAAGGATTCCTGCAGTTAGTGGCTTTGCTACTTCAGGAGAGAGAGCCCAACTTTTGACAAAGCTAAGTGGCTTTATTTTAAGCCCTTGTTTGTACAAGCTCTCTTAGCAATGGGAATGCTAAAATTCTAGGTTCACAGTTACTCTGTTGACTTACTGAGCCTTTCACTTGGCTCTTACCTAGTCAAATGACTATAGTTAAGAGGCAGGAAACCAGGTTACAGGTCTTTAATTATGTAATATGTGGGTTGTCTGAGAATGCGCTTTAAAGTTTTTTGCCTAGTGTGCAAAGCCTGTGTTTTCTTTATTTGTATGACATGTTAAACACTCTGGCAGAAAACAATAAAACATACACACTCTGTTTGAGTAAACTTGAAATCGTTTGCAAAGCAGTGACTTTGGACAAACCCAAGAACCTTGCACTTCCCCCAAGACTCTTAATTGGAACACATTTCCTCAGACTTTGGAGTGTCAGCTTGCTGAAAATACTTTGTACTAAACAGCTGTCTGGTAGGGGACTGTGCTGCTGTGTTTTTAAGAAAGGAGCGTCACATGAATTACTAATTGATCTCGACTGTGGAGTTTGGATTAGAACTTGAACATTGGTCTGGATATGTCAGTTGGATTTATTCTTGTAATAGCCTGTGTGTTCGCCTTCACAGGGCTAAGAGTAAAATTGAATGAGCAGAAACTCTTGATGGCTGTGGATACCAGTAAGCTATAGGAAAGTTTACTGAGATGAATAGCTGGCTACTCGGCACTTAGCATAATTGAGTCTATTATCCTCTTTGTACGTTTGATACTGGAAGAAAACCAAAGCTGCAAAATCATAGTGTAAAGAATCAGCACAGCTTAAAAAGCAGTGCAGGAAGTTACTTTACATAAATGCAAACAGTCTTTTGTTTGGAAAGTGAGGAATCTTACGAAGCATCCCCAGAAGAAATGATGTCTAATCTGTTAATTGCCTAAGGAAACTCCAGGGGCATGTTAAGAATGACAGTACTGAGTCACATAAAGAAATGTTAGTCTGTCTGTGTCCTTCTTCTAAGAGCATCAAGTTGCAATACAAAGAGTGAGTGTAATTTCTCAAAGTATCCCCTTTCTGCTCCTGAAGCCTGGAGCTGTGTCCACTTTTTCACAGCCCTTGGTGTTCACCTCTTCAGTGAATTTTTGTAGTTGCTTTTTTTTCTGGGAACCACTTACGCTTGAGCACTCTGCAATAGCTTCCTTGGTCTGTGCTAACATAACGTACTTAATTTTGCTTTACACAAGTTGCCTGAACAGATTAAAGCTGTAGTGGTTCAAATAATGACTTTGCTAATTTTCTCTTTACGCTCAGCTAGTTTTAAGACCTGTACCTTGGTGTGATGAAGGAGCACCGCCAGGTTGGCAGGCAGCTCCTGTTTGGCAGGAGTGCCCTCTCTGCAAACTGAGGCATATCTGCCTTGATAGTCTCCTAAATTGCGGTGAGACCCGTCAGCACGTCTGACTTTACTTTCTGTTGTGCTGGACGGTGTACAAACATCAGAAGTATGTCATGATCTTAATTTGTTGCTGTGGGACTGCTGGCATGAGTACGCGTGACTCTTGCTCAATTGAACCTTTTGTTCAGGGCACGGCAGTGTGGGTTTGCAGACAGCTACAGTAAATCCAAAAACAGGGACTGTCGTCTTGGTGGTCTGGACATCCTCAGTCTGGCCATGCTCCCAGGAGCTTCCGAGAAGCTGTGCTGCCACTTGTAGCCTTTCTTCATCTTGTAAACTTCCAGAGACTGCTGAAATTAGAAGAAGCTGAACCCTTCAGGGGATTTCCAGACTTCTCCAGAAAGCTGGTCTGTCTCCTCTAATGCTAGACCCCCTTCTTCACAAAGAATGAGGCAGAAGGGAAGTATAAATGATATTTCATTATTTGTACATTCAAATCTGCCTCCTTCCTTCTCTAAGCACTATTTACCTGTAAGATTACCCTGAGTGACTGACTGGATAACCTTTGCTGAAAAAACTAGGATGAGAGAAGCAGTAGAAGAGTGGTAGCAACACACTGGTCTGTCTAATAATGCTGTGTCATACTGATAAATACTCTGCCGAGCTAAACTGCAGGTGGGAACAGTGGCACTTGGAGCCAGAGGTGATTAAAAGAGCACGTGTGCAGACAGCAGAGCTGCTGTAGTATATGTCTGGCGGATTCTCTGATTAAAAGATGAGATTTAATGTTTTCTTAGATAACTGAAATGCTTATCATGCTAGCACAAACAGCAGCAAACATTGTATGTCATAGTTTAAGGAGTGCAACTTGAAAGGCTTGGTTATAGATTGAAAAATAAATCTAGATTGTCCTGGTTACTGATACGTAGAGATAACACTGTCTATGAGTGGACTTTGGCTCTTAAGGCCATGCAAGCACTTCACATTTTGTGTCGTGCAACATAGGTTTGCAAAAGGACACTGTAATCTGACCTGTAATGATGGTGTGTTTGGCTTTATGAAATGCTAGCACTTTAAAGGACCCTGCTTCAGGTCCTTCCAGCACTCTTGCTAGTCACTTGATTAAATCACCCTTGGTTGCAGAGGCTGACTGACAGAGAAAACAGCACATGCAGAAAGTCAGCGATGGCTAATGCTCAGCTAGCTTCTAAAAATACTACAATAGCTGGATGGTACAGTAAGTTAAGTAACATGCTTTAATTTCATATTGAGAGCATTTATTGGAAGAGGAGGGAGAGCTGGGGATTAAACCATGAAGCAAACAAATGACTTGCTTGGAGGCCGCTTTCAGCTGCAGTGGGGGGATGGTGACAGACCAAAGCAGGTGCCCACCTTGCTGAGGGCCACAGCCTCAGCCCTGAGCTGGGGCCCAACAACAAGGCTGCTGGCACAGAGTAATTATATAACTTTATTTCCTGCCCCCTCCCCTTTCTTCTTTTACCCTTGTTCCAGCATGTGATCTCCGCTGCAGCTGGCCGAGTGCCAGTGTTTGTCTGTGCACAACGGACACAAACAGATTCTGGAGGGTCATGTGAAACTAGCCCTGGCTCTTTAAACCTCACCGCCCTTACCTTTTCCCCTCCGCTGCCTGCATTGCTGTAACAGGTGTGGCTTTGTTTATGCACGGCCTGTCGCTTTGCTTTCGCACCTGGGTTTTGCGGGCCCGCAGTGTCCGGAGGAAACCTTTGCCTCCCTGTTTTGCTCAAGCTGCAGGAGAACTCTCTGGATCTTGTGGGCAGGCATTGGCACTGAGCGAAACAGGCAGGGGCATCAGCTTTATAAGGGCAGCACCAGCAGTCATTAGTCACTGTAACCTCTGCTTCTGAAAACTTTGATCTGCCTTACCATGGCTTTGGCTTAACTTTGTGAGTAAGGCCTGTGGTTCTCAGCATCTTCTGGTACAAGATGTAAGGTGATTCCAGAGAGGGTGTATCCTATTCCTGTAAATTTTTGGCAATTGCTAGTTAAAAAAATAAGAGAAGTCTGGCTTAATTGAAGAGTTACGGGCCTGGAGCCAGGTGAAACCTTGAAATTAGGTCTCTCAGTTAAGTGTTTGTGTGTTATTGATGTGGGAAACACAAATGTAAAATCACGCATCTCAGCCCCATTTCACCTTTGTTACTACATAGTACTTCATGAATCTTGCCTTCCAGAAGGGACTTTTATGTGTTGGGGCAACTGAAAACACATTTAGGTATGTGACAAATAGCTTATATCTGGCTTTCTTGTTCCAACTTCTGTTTCTCTTGGGATGCTCTGTTCTTCCCAGCTAAGAGGCAATATGTCACTGCATCCATGCATTAGACATTGTGACTTCTTCCTGGGAAGTGGAACTAATGCTGCTAGACTGTGTCTGTGAGGTTTTAGCTACCCCATAAAAATTGGTCATGTTGAATTTCATGGAGGGAAATGCACAGAGAAGAGCTCTGGGCTGGGGAGGGATGTTCTGCTGAGGTATCTGTACCTGTGATGCTTACCTCTTAGCCTTTGTACTGCGAGCAGTCAGCTTCAGCTTTGACTGAAACTTTTCCTAGATAAACGTCTCCTCCCCGCTGTTGCCCTTGGCACCTTGGAAAAATTACCACTGAACTTTCTAGGGAACAGATTAATAATTTTGTATGTCTTTTCTGCAGTTGCCTTCTTAGGCTGCAAGTCCCAAATTTCCTGCCTCAAATTTAAAGTGGAGATGATGTGGGTCAGGTCTGTGATGGCTGTGTGGTGTCCCAAAGAAAATGAGATAAATCCAGTGAGAATGACTAGTGCTCCAAAAGTACTAATAGTGTTAGAATGTGATACCCTGTGGTTGCAAGGGATTTGATGAAAACAGGAGCTCGTGAGTTGCTTGTTCCTAGTTAGCTCCAGTGAAAGAGCTAACAAATACCGCTGTGTTTCAAGAAAGTAAGAACAAAGACAGTTGTGCTGACAGAAGGTCTGATGTGGTTTGGGGTTTTTTTTGATTCCTGAGAAGCAGTAACAAAAACTCATGAGATAAGCGAGATGTGGTGCATGAAACAACAGCCAGTGTTGTGAAAATCAGTGTGAAGAATGTAAAGAGCTATAAGGGGAGATAGCCAGTATGGAGGCAGAAGTTTGAGTGGTCCCATTTGTATCTGGCATAGATAGATGGATGCCATTTGTATCTTATCATAGAGTGTTTACTCATAAAAACCTTCCTTAGTCATACCACTGTTGTCAGTTTCTGTCTTATAAATGCCTGTGGGCTCCTGAACTGATCCCTGATGGTGATGACACTTGAGAGCAGTGCTTGAGTTCTTGAATCAAAGCTCAAGCATTTGCTGAGACTGTCTCTCTGATGAAGAGATAATTTATTTAATACACTGTATAATCATATACAGTTCTAGTCCCCAGACACTACATCCATTATGATTTTGGGCATTAGCTTTTATCTTGTCAGTGCTGGACTGAGGGCTCATGGTTGCGCGTAGTTGAATTGCCTCTCACTGTGTGCTTGTTTCTGCTCTGCCTTAATTACAGTGTCATGTGCCATGAAGGTGGTTCCTATGTTTTGACATAAAAGCAGGTCTTGCCATTGTGTATTTAGCCCACACTTTGGGCACAGTGGGATCATGCGTGTAGTCACGTATATCACTGAGGCAGCTTATGCTTGGTGATATATCAATGCAGTCAACTTTGAGCACTTTTCCATACCCACCCTTAACTGGTATATGCAAAGGTATGCCAGTTTTACAAAACCATGCACCTGCTCTAAATCTCCTTCTCATACTTCTAAAATGTGACCTATCTTGCTTTTCCTATTTTCATGTTTATATTTCAATTTTCCTGCTTTCTCCTAGTTGTCTTCTTTGGCAAGATCTGTGAGAAACCGTGGTATTTTAGACTTAGCCAAATTCAGTTTGTGTTAAAACTTCATGAAACTTGATCTTGTGAGAATTCCAGTATGAAAAAAACAACAGGTTGGCATCCAGAGCCATGGATGTTTATCTAAACTGAACTTCTGATTTCTCTTGAGGTTTAGTAGTTCACTACTGAATCTGTTTCAGTCCAGTTAATTAGTTACAAAGCCCTAAGACACAGACTTGGAATTAAAGAAAACAGAGCCTCAAGCCTCCACATAATTTGATGCAAGAAGAAACTTTTGTTAAACTAGGAAGTGCATTTACACCACTGTTTCTCTCTTTGAAACGCATACTGGTGTACAGATGAGCCAACAGTGCAGTCATTGATTCTGGATCCATGCCACACGTATTAATGTGACAGCCTAGTGTCCCCCTGTGATCTGTTCCCCCACCTTCTCTGACATTGGTTTCTCCTTTCAGAGGCATGGCAGCATTTTTTTCTTTTGTACTGGTGGTTTGATTCCATGTAATGTAGCTTGCAGGGAGTACAGAATGCCTAGTTTTGATAAGATATTCTGCTCTTCTGTTTTTAGGACAATGTAGATCAGACTTCAGCTCATGGTCGGCGGGATCTGGTGGAACCGGGTTTCCAAGAACCATCTAACCGCATCTCCCTGAACCACCAAGGTAAGGAATACTGCATGGAAATCCAGGCTTCTCAGGCAAGGGCAGACATGGTTTTGCCTCCATGTTGCTGTTTCTCCTCACTGGGGGAAAAAAAAATGTTCTGGATGGTTGGAGAAGGAGAGTTGAAGAAACCGGTTTTTGTCACAACTGTCCTTTGAGTGCTGAGTGAAGGTGACAAAGGACTTGCATGGATCTCAAACCTTGTAGCCCAAGATAGGATTATTAGGTGATAGGGAAATTCTCCTACTTTTATGAGTGGGGAGGAGGGAAGTACTGACATTAAGTTCAACATTTGTAATGTTAAGGTTGCATTTAAAAAAAAATCTTCGACTGCCATAAGATGGGCTCTGGCTCAATGTCTGCAGTAGGAGAAGAAAAAACCCCAACATGTTTACTTGCTTTCTATGACAGAAATCAGCTCATTTGTGAAAAGATAGCTCTGAACTAGATGTTGTAATGTAGGTGTGATAGTTTCGCTTCTGTAATTCAACAGGACCATTCATAAAAAGCTAAAACAAATCTTAAAATTCTGTCTTCACTGATCTCTGTCTGTTCAGAGACCTAAAAGACAATAGTTACTATTATTACAGAGACTGTTCAGCTCAGCTTTATTGTTTTAGGTTTGAAATAATTGATAATAGTGTTCTTTTGAGCAGTGAACCCTCTTACCCTCAGGCTTCCTGATGGTTTAATTTGAAACCAAGTCCTTGAAGGTCATCTTCAAATGTTGTTTCATCAGTGCAACAACTAATAGTAATGCAGACAGAACCAAGACTATTGAAACAAAAAAGATTACAAGCATATTACTTAAAATATTTGCCAAACATGACATGCGTAACTTGTCCTTTAAAAATTCAGCTTTTTTTAATTTTTCAAGGGCAGCAAGACTCAAATTTCGTGATTTGTAGATTATCAAGACAATTAAAGTTGCACAAACAAGTCCCAGAGTGTAATGAGGATTGTATTTTAACTTGTTCCCCTTTCCATGCTCCAAGTGTTCTGGTGCTTTTAAAGCTTTGCTTTCAATTGAAAAGAGAAGGCAACAGGTTGCAATGTAATCCAGTCTAAAACTTACAGTAGCAGAGGCAGTGTGTAGTGGCATGTTTGCATGCATAGAACACATTTTACAACTTCAATTTTTCATGTGTTTTAGAATTAATAATATTTGTTATATTATTTTCACCTATGTTAGGAAACCTATGTGGAAAATCATGTGACTTCTGAAGCTATTTGTAAATATCCCCCTTTAATTAAGGGATTTTGGTGGGGGAACACATCCTGTGTGGTCTGCTGCTTTTGAAGTCTGAACATTTATAGAAGAAATAGGTAATACTGTGTTTAGATGGCGGAATGCCAGCTTTGCGGCCTGACATTTTCCCACTTCCTTTTCAGATCCTTCTTTTCCTCTATCAGTATTGTTGTACTGCAAAAGGATCCATACCACGTCACCTGACATGGCTCTTTATCAGCCACTTTGAGGCAAATGTCCAAATTAATTTAGGAAACACTTGTCTTTAAAGAAAGCGGTTTGCATAGGGGCAAACTGGCAGTTCAATGCTTGTTTCTCAAGCAAGATCCATTTAATTTTTTTACCCAGTACTTTTTGAAGTAAAGATTGCTTATGCATCCACAATTTGTTTGGGATTTTTCTTCTATGTCAGCTGACTGATGGAAATCAAATCCACTGTTTCTGAAGTCTTTCTAATTTTGTTGCTGCAGTAAGTACATAGTACAGTATCGATCTTGATGCTGTTATGTTAGTGGTCTGGCTTAAGAACTGAAACCTAAATGCTCAAAGGTGGCCTTTAATGCTGAGCTGGGCTGTAGGAGTTCTGCCTTTTAGCAGTGCTGGAGGGGAAGCAAGGTACAGCTGCTTTGGTACCCTCTTGGAACCGGAAGTGGCCGTAAGCGTGATATTACCTCATGTCTTGAGTGTTTGCTCTGTCCAGTGGGAGCATCTACGCTCTTTTCATAGCATATGAAATAAATATTCTTGTCCAAGAACTTGAATGTACAAGTATTTTTAGAGCTGGCATATATTCTAGAATTCCAGATTAATGAATAGAACATAGAAAGATACGACATGAAGAGCTTCAGCTCAGGGAGTTGTGACATGGTCTGAACTAGCTCCCATACAGTCATATTAGTCACGTGGTAAATAGGAAGATTAGATTATTAACATGAAATGGATTTTTATGTTCTGTGGCCACTATTTGCTTTGGTTTTTCTTACACTAAAGTTTGTTATCCATTACTTTCTATTAAAGCCTTGCTGGCACTGACACTGGTTTAAAGCTTAAAAGAGTAAACCTCTATCCAGAAGCAGCTTGCAGAACCTCTGCAAATTAATGTTTGGTGATACGCCTTGATTATGTTGATGATAAAGATGTTTGCAACAGACTATGGCAATTTTTTGCTTGCAGTTATATGCAACATTACTTGCTGACTTAAGCACATGCCTAAAAGCTTTCTGTGATTGGCATGAGCAGAAATTGTGAAAGCGTTGGAATTGGCTAAAATAATTCCTGTGTTAGGTGTTCTCTGCCTTTTTCTCTTTAGTGTATTGTGTGTTAAACGCTGCAGCTGAACTTTGAGCAGCCATAGTTGTTACCTTGTTTTATGTGTGCACTTGCAATTCACACCTGACCACATTGCTCCATGAGCGCAGCAGATTTGCCAGTTTCTGTTGAACATTAACTTGTGGTCCTTTGCTTTTCACTGGGAGAGCTTTTGGTACAAGCACCTGCAATTCTGAACCAAGACTGATTTCCACAAGCCTATAAAAATGGTGATTAGCTTCTTCCCAGGCATCTGAATCCCTTTAGCACAAACTGGAAAAAGAGCATTCAAGTGGAGACTGAGATAGCCCTGCCAACTGTCCCCGCGTGAATAAGCCCTTTCTTGTGAAGGGTATTTCAAGTACGTGTTTCCTGCTGAATCACTGTTTTTACACAAGCAGATGCTTTATAACTCTTCAGCTTCTTCTTTCAAAAGAATATCTTGTAAAGACTGGGGAGCAGAAGATAGTTCTGTAAAGTGAGGAGTCTTTAGAATAGAAAGGTTTCATGTGAAACTAATGTGCAAAATAGAGTGTGGATGGAATAGTATTTTTTCCTAGAAATAGTTTAATAGCTGCTTTTGTGTAGGTATGCTAATAAACTTGCTTACTTTAACAATTAGTATTTTATATCTAAGCCGTTATTTAGTTTATCTCTTTTCAATGATTCTGCTAATTGGGCAAGTTTTCTGAAGGTACTAAATGCAAAGAATGTGAACTATGATGTCTTTCCGATATTCCCCATAGGATACTTCGTAAATCAAATGTAGTAGGAAAGAACAAGCTGTCTTACTGAGCAATACTGGTATCCACTAATGTAAAGGAATAGACATGCTTCAGATACCTATTAAAAGTTAGAGAAAGTTAAGAACAGCCAGCCAGGATTTGGCATTTAATAACCAGCAAGCCTAAGTATTTCTGGAATAGTCCTTCTAGAAGCTGTAGTAAAGCCTCTAGGTTTGAAGAAGAAAAATGTGTCTAAATTATGTGGCTTTTCAGAAGAGTAAAAGGTAGGAGGTGAACATACAAGCAAAACAATTATTTATCATCTTCAAAAACACCAAGAGGAAGTGAGAGCATGCTTAGGAGGCAATGACAGGTATTGTTCTTTTCAAAATATTTTCCTTCTCACTTTGCAGAAGATTCAGCAGTCACAAATGTTTAAAATTTTGCAATGACAAGTTTTCTGCAGTGTGTAGCCAACAGTACTTGTACTCTGTCCAGTAGTGAGAGGCAGAGCTGGGGACCCACGGCAGTGATTTTACTTTCAACCCTTCGATTCACACAAGGATGCCATTTAGAGGCCTTCCATAGAAGTGATAGGCTCCCACATTTGTTCTCCCTTGTCCCTTCCCAAAGGGTGCTGATGGTTCTCCTCTCTCCCTCAAGTACCCTGGCAGTGCAGCCTCTGTTCCTCTTGGCTGCTCTGTGCTGCTGCTGTGTGATACCACCAAATTTAACCTTGAATGTGTCTCAGTATCAAGACAAAGCTATCATATAGATTTTCCTTTGCTACTGTGGAAGAACTTTGCTATATGAATTGTGATGGCAAAATGCACTATGCTACAGAAAACTCTAAGCCCAACAGAATTTGTTGGCTCTTGGACTTCAGGGGGTTTAACCTGCCCACCATGCCACTACTGTTTCTCTTCTTGCTCAGTACTTCTGGGATTTTCTTTGTAGATGCATATTTGGAGCTCATTTTTTCTGTTTGTTCTGCAGGCAGCAAATACTGCCAACTCCAGTCCCAGATGTGAAGTTTATGGGCAGTGCTTTTTATTGGTACTTGACATGTACTTTTTGAGATTGCGTAGCCACTTCTTACTCAGAATTTTAAAGCCAGGCATAAATAAGGTACATTCTGTCACCTTGCCTTTTAGTGGAAGTATTAGACATACAGTGCTGGCACTTTCTGTATGTATGTACTTGTGGGATCATTGTCAGTTTCTGTACAAATGTGTTTTGCCATGGGTCTGTGAGGAAAGATTTATCTTCCTTTTATTAGTGCATTCACATGAAGTCTTCCTTTCCCAAGGTGCTCTCAGCTCTTGTTGGACGTGATGCTTTTTATCACTGCAGTTTGCAGACAGAGCTGAGCTGAACCTTATGGTACCACTGTCTCCCCAGCCAGGTGGCTCCAGCAGCAGAAAGGAAATGGTGATAAGGTTGTTTTAGCCAACAGCTGTCCTTTCTCAACAGCCTTTGGTCTTTCTTGATTGGTGATGGCAGGAAATCTGGCCTGTAGTGAGATGATGAATCTCCTTTGGTTGCGGATTGGGTGGGCATTAGATTTCCTGCCTGTATGTACAGACCACTTGGCTCCCAGTGAAACCGGAGGGATCCAGGGCATCTGTCAAAACTTGCATCATACTACAGTCGACTCTTGAGGTGGATGTACGCTGTACCTTGCTGCCCTCTACCTTGCTGGCTAGTCACTAATACATTAATTTTTATAGAGACAGTAAATGTCAGCGTGGTGGAAACTTCCCTTCTAGCACACTGGAACAGTCCTGTGTCCAAGAAATACAAGCCCATGTAAATACAGGCAGACTTTTGAATGAGCACGGGTATAGGTGAACTATTACAATGCCTAAGATTTAGCCTAGAGAAATAATACTGTGTAGCACTCTTTTTCTTCACCACTGTTGTTATTACTTGCTTTTAATATATTTTCTTCTGTATTTGCCTCAGGATAGACATGGGAGGTTGAGGCAATGTTGTTATTCAATCTGTAGCTAAGGAGGGATGTGTTTAGTAACAGTGGTGCTGCTTCTGAAGTGCTTCAGTTGTGGGATCTGACTGGGATGAGTTGGTTATGTGGTGTGTCAGAACTAGCCAATGTTTTTTGCAGAATCCAGCTGGTACTGAATTGAAAGTAGAATGAAAAACAAACATTGTTTGTATTTCGGAGACAATACTGCCAGACATTCATGAATTCTTGTGCTTTGTATAAATGTTGTTGTCATTGTCCAGCCTTAGAAAAAAACCACCATTAGTGCCAAAATGATTTACACTGACTAATCTTACGCAGAGAGCGGAGGCCCTGCTTCCTGCCTAGCTCATTACAGTACCTTTGTCTCCTTTTGGAGAATGCTTCCATTTATATTTGGTGATGAATCTTGTTAGCACGGCTACTAGGAGGGCACCCATAATAGCTGTGTAGAAGTTTAACTTCCCTCATTAGATTAGTTTCCAAACCCTTAGGCTGATAGAACTCTGAAAAAAAATTATGAAAAGAGAAGACAGTAGGTTGGTATTTAGTACAGATTGTTTTAGAGATCTGCAGCAAGCTACAGGAGACAGATGAACTGAACTGATCAAGTTTAGCTGGAAGACTCTGTACATAATGTAATGAAGATTGAATGAAAACAGTGAAATGAGAAGAAACAGACCAAAAATTATTTAAACTGTGGCATATTCAAAGAAAATAATTGCTAGGTAACGGATAGATTTTGATTCATTTTTATTGTATTTTTAAATTTTATTTTTTATTTTATTTTTTATGTATCAACTTTTTAGTATCAGCTTGCAAATCATCAGTTTTGGACATATTTAAAATTAATTGTGTTCCTCTGAAGCCACATGATATGAATAAAAACCCATTGTAATATCTCACAGATGACAAGCATGGTATTTTAAGCCTGTTTATAATCTCAGGATTCAGTGTATCAATCTGTTGAATTTCTCTGACAAGGTAGGATTCAGTGCAGGGAAGGAGCCGACTGTCTTTTTTGTGTAGGGTTTGCCTTGGGTCCTTTGTTCATTGGAAGGTTTACAAGGTGAGGTGTAGAAAAAATAAAGAATTTTAAGTAAGCCTAAAGCAAGGAGTACTACAATATTAAAAAGTAATTTTAAGCCTTTTTTTTTTTTGTGGCCTATAGAAGAATGGTAAAGTTATTACCAGGTTTGCAATGACCTTCTTGCTGTGCTGGAGGGGGAAGATGGTTGCAGAGCAGTTGCATTGGAAGAGCAAGTGGAGCTGGACTGGGAAATTGGGTTCCTTGCTCAAGATAGACCGTGATGCACCATACTCATCCCTCAGGGACTGAAGCTGTATGGGTATCTGAAATAGTGGTTTGGGATTTTTCTTAATACTGCAGATAGGTGTTCCTCCACCTTCTCTTTCAAGATTTGTATTTGCAGTTACCATGGCACAGAGGGGAGTAAATTCACAAAGCGTGAATTCAGAGTAATTGGAAGCTCCTTTCTTGTTATTGTTAAATTCTTGTCTAAGGCTTTGGGAGGGGAAGGTGTAAATTGGACATCTGGGTGATGAGCTTCTCTTGCTTCTTTATAGATCCCTCTCAGAAAAGAGGGCATTTACTTCCCTCACCCCTTATATGTTACCTCCTTGAAAACAAGTCAGCTTAGTACTAGCGTAAGTGTACAGCGGTGACTCTTCAAGAAACTCACCACAAATCAAATAGGGAGAGACATTGTAAAATCAAATGTCCTTTTTAATTCACTTTTGTCTTTAATATTAAAATATATGCGTTTCCTGCTGCCACTGAAGACGAGCAAATCAACTGTTCTTTTTTGCATCCTTTGGCTGGGTAATGCAAGAGGCAGCATGGGATGCCCTCTCTCTTTGTTGGTGTGCACTCAGGGGCATCTGGAAAACTTCCTCCCTGTGTTGCAGCTATTGGGCAATGACGGCTCAGGGGTGCAGCACAATTTGGGGGCTCTCGGTGAGGGGCTGGGGTGCCAGGCAGTGAGTACCTAAACACACTGGTCTGTTGGGAGCGTCTGCTCCGTTCGCAGGACGCCGACGTTCACTTTGTGTATTTGTTCACTTTTGGCAGCTCCCCGGCCGTGTGCCGGCTCCGTGAGGCGATGCCACCGGCGGCACACACACTTTCTGTGCCACTGCCACCACTCCAGTGGTGTTGGGTCGCCTGGCCCCTCGCTGAGCTGGCACCTGTGTGCGGGCAGCCTGCTGCCACAGCCTGGCTGGGGACTCCTGGGGAGGGAGAGCACCTTGAATGGGCTGAGAGAGGGCTCCTGGAGCGAAGCAGCCTGCAAGCCCTTCATGGGGATGATGTTGTTCCAGGCATTCCGTTTCTCAGGCTTGAGCTCATGGGTCTGACACAACTCTTTGAAAAGGTGTGCCTGGGGAAATTCAGATATCCAAGGGAAACCAGTGGTTCAGTATCCACCTCGTGATGAGGTGTTTCTCCCAGGTATCAGAGCTGAGCTCATTTCTTGTATTTATCTCACGTCTTTCATGAGGGGAAAAAGTTTTTTGTCGTACGGGTGGTGCACTTCCTCCTCTGTAAGTATATTTGCTTAGCAAAATGCACCATTCCATTGCTAAAGCAGTCAAATGTGATAGATTTCACTATTTTTAAATCATTTTATATAGTTATACTGCCCATCAGGTATTAGGGCACTTCTCGTCTCAGGTCTTCCTCTGCCTCCTGGGCAGCTTATTTCTTCCATTTGAGTTAATGGTCCAAAATTCAGCTTAGTTATCTAAAATATCCTTTTCTAATTTAATCAATGAAAGTTAACTGTAAAATCATGGGATGAGCTCTTATGTTCCCTGGCATAACTGAATTGCCTTCATGTTTTCTTTTGTAATCTGCCTAAATTTCTACTATCAACATGTTAGAGGAAAAGGATGGAAATTAATAGTATCAACACAGGCTCTTTTGATAGCTTCTGGATGACATTTTTAACGCGGCTGAGTTGAATTCTTGCTTGTGCTACTACATCCTCTTCCTTCACGTTCTTGGATTTTGCATATTCCCTCTCAGGGGGAATGTTTTAAGTGTATTTAGCTTTATGTAAGAAGCTTTTGAACCTTTCAGTGAAGGTGCTATAGCCAAATGTCAAAACATGGCTGTGGGCACTTAAAATAGTCTCAGTACTAATGAGCTTTCCAGCTAAGAGAGTTGATTTATTATGTAGCCTGGCTTTTAATCATGCCATAACAATGACAGTTGTTCAGTAAACCAGTGTCTCTGCAACATCAGAATATTAACTTTGAATTCTGACACCTTAACCAAAATCAAATTCTAAGTTTCAAAGGCTATTTGATATATAAAGGGGAAGGATATATTTAGAGGTGAAAACAATCCTACTCACTGCAGCTATATTGTTATATATTTTGAAAATAATCTTTTAAGATGTATCTCTAATTTTTGAGATAAAAGTACAATGTCAGTATGCAAGGTCAGCTTTAATGGAGAGACTTTCAGTATCTGGTTACATGGAAAGCTCTAGGGCTTTAATCTGGTTTCATGACTCTGTGTTCAAGTCTGAAATAAATCTATTCTGCTTATTCAGACTTTTAGGAGTATCATCTGTCAGAAACTGATTGCCATTTATCTGCAGCACATGGAATGTTTGAAATCACTGTGACTGTTGAGGGGAGGCTATTTTATTTTATGAATCTCTGCTTTGGTAAAAGCAGACAGATTTCTCTTGAGAGAAATTTCGGATTTCTCTCAAGAGAACAGTGTTAACTGTGTCTCTGTGCTTTCTGAAGGTGATAGGGGGAAATGGTCCCCATTTTCTCTGACACTGATTTCTAAGAGTGTGGTAGCAGTGGTGTGGTGAAGTAGAGGCAGATGTAATGTCAGAAACTGCTCCCTGAATTCATATTGGTTAGACTTCTTGTTTGCAAGAAACTTCTAAGCAGTCTTACTTCACCTGAACATTTAACGATTTTGGAATCAGATTTTTATTTCCCAAATGAAATCCATTTAACCAGATAAAGTTCCGATTTACTCCCATCCCTGTTTAAAAGCACACTGAACTGATTTTTGTTCTGTCTCTGACCAGCCATGCACCTTTGATCTCTCTTGTGATGCAGGTAATTTTTAATAGCTGAGTCAGTGCAGCCCTCTTGTCTGCCAACAGTTCTGAGAGACGTGTATCTGAGTTTTGGATTTTTGTTTTCCCCTGACCTTCAAAGTTATATTTTTTGTCTCTGTTAAAGTAGTGAGAGGGTGGAGAACAGGCAGTACAGCTCTTAGTTTCCTTCCATTGTTTGTCCTAATAAGTGTCCTAACCTTTGGTTTCTGTATCTTCTTTCCAGTGCCTCAGGTGAGGAAAAGTATAAGTTAATTTACTTTTTTATGAGCTGCATCTTTAAAGCAGAGCTTTTATCATCTTAGAAATTAACACGGAAATTCACTTTGCTTGTCCTTTAAAAAATTTAAAGATTTAAATTAAAAAAACAACCAATCAATGTCTAGGTCTGTAACATTTCTAGGGGTGAGAAATAGAACGAGGGTGATGTAAGACTTGTTTTCAATAGTGAAATGGGGCATATTTCTGATACTGCAGTTCTGGCAAAGGCTTCTGGTGCTTTAGGATTCCTTGATTCAGCTACTTTGTGCTCCTCCTTTTCACTTGTTAGTTGGTCTTAATTAGAGGCAGAATTATAAATGCTAAACAAAAGTTGTCCTTGTGCTTAAAAATTAAATGGATTTTAAAAGTTGGCTGACAGTATTATAGCAAATTTAGGTTAAGCAGGCTGAACAAGTATAGATTTAGTGTAAGGTTTTAGTATCCTTTTCTGCGCATTAAAACAACTTTCATGAGCTTAAGTACTAGAAAAATGAGATTGTCACATACAGACATAACACATTGCACAGCTGAGAGGAAGATGGCCAGTTCAGGTTATAGCTTAAACATGATCTTCCTTAGAAATGTCTTTTCTAATCTGTGTATAAAATAAAAACTGGTTCTGCCAGATGACTGGGAAGTCAAGGACTGCAGATTTTAAGATTTTTCCAGCATGGGAACGTATGTCTTCTAGTTGAGACAAACAAATTACACTGGAATGCAGTCATGGTCTATATCAGCAAGTATGCCTTAACTTATTTATGTCAAAAAGAACATACACTGTGGTGTATCAATACAAGAAGAATGTCACCAAAAATACTTGGCTAATAAATCTCCGTGGTTTTGGGTGAATGTGAAAGTAGGCTTTCTTAGTGGCAGAGTTATGTTTATTTAAGTATCAACATGATTTTCTATGTTTAAAAAATGATTTAAGATTCATGAATGAAGTCAGGCTTCAGATACCAAGAAGAGTGAAAAATGGCACAGGCTTTGATTACAGGAACTTTCTGGTTCTTTCTGTAATCCCTCCATCTCTGCAGCGTATCCTGCCTGTATTTACAGCCAGTCCTTGCTGAAGGAACGTGATTGACCTCGGGCTGGATGGCAGCTTTATAGGTAGCAGGGTCCTTGTTGGGGGGGGGATGGTTCTTTTTCACTCCTTTTGGAAGCTGCATGGAGTAACAAACATCCATAGCCTGTGCTGTGTGGTTGCATGGACTCTTGGGCACAGATGGGAATGAGTGGTTGCAGACTGTAGCAGGTGATGATGGCAGCAGCAGACGTGGCTCCCGTGTGGTGGTAGCTAACCATCCATGAGTCAGGCATCCATAAACTACTCAGAATAACTGGACTGCAGAAATCATGGCAGGATGATGACAACTGTATGTTTCTTTACATGAGCATGCAGAAGCAGCCATGGGCTTTCCACCCCACAGGCCACAACCCCCTCCATGTAGGAGTTGGGAAATAACTCATTGGGGTTGGCCGCTGTGCCTCTATGGAGCAGGGCAAAGAGTTAGAAGCACTCGTTCAATGAATCAGCTTCTACGTAGAATTAAACAAATAACTGTAGATGTCTGCCTATGTTTTCCCCATCAGCAAAATGAGGATATTGCTATTGCAGAACTTCTGTCAAATATGTGGTTGAGATCTGCTTAGTAGTGTGCATGGTCTTTTTGAAGATGAAGTCTCACTTCAGCTTTGTTCGCGGTATTAAGTCGAGAGCCAGTTCTGCAGAGATGAAGTCAAGACTGAAATGAGAACATATGCGAGATTGTGTCCTAATGCATTGGGTAAACCATAGGGTATTACTTTGATATGATGGGTAGCCTTTCTGTAAATTGACTTGTTTGTATGCAGCCTGTGACATGGAAGTGATGAGAGATGATGCAGCTTCTAAGTACCATAAATGTGCTTTGATTGATGGTGCATAAGTCTTGACTCACAGGAGGGAGGAGGTCAGTGAATTAAGCTGAAGGGTACTTGAAGCTTTGTGCATGTGGGGGTTGAAATTAAAGTTGGGAACAGTGACCAGACTTGCCAGATTTACTACAAAAAAAAAAAAAAAAAAAAAAAACAGCCAAACAAAAAAAGGCATTAAATGTCAGATAAAGAGATAAGTCAAAAACACTTGAGGCATAAGTGAAAAGCCATGGAGTTTCTTTGAGATCGTTTTAGTATGTAGCTGAAATGAAACTATTGAAAGAGATCTAATTTGTTTTCATTATTGTAGGAGCCAAGATGTCTACTAATACAGTATTTATGTTTGTGGTAATATCTTTCTATCATTGTGTATCTCTATAAACTTTCTGTTTAAGAAAATGACTAAACAAAGCAAAACAAAAAACCCTCTCAACCCTTCCTCCCTGTGGCAATAGTGCAGAGATTTTTGGGCCAGGATACATGTCTCCTGCTGTGTTATGCTGGTGAAATACAAAACAGAGAGATCTCTTTCTGAGGAGCAAGTTTAGAGATGAATCTGTCAGATTGTTGGCTACAAGGCAAACTGAGACGATCAGAGAAATTTGCTGAAGGCATGGCTGGGGTGAATGCCTCCTTTCTTACACGAGGGTTTTTGAGCAAGAAGACTTGGTGATCTCCGTGCTGATGACTTTGCCCTGAAAAGAGATGTTCTCAGACCATTTGCATTCCCCAGGGTCTGGTGTCTCCCAGGGGTTTGGTGGTACAGCTGCGCTGGCACTCTTCCTAATGTACTTGTAATAGCAAAAAACCACTTTCTCTGAAGGAAGTTTATTCTGGTTTTGACAAGTGAAATGAAATGAAGCAATAAAAGCATTCTTAGACACTTATACTGGGCTAGAAATAGAGATATTCTAACAGGAAAAATAGTAAAAAAGTGGAGTAATTTCTACTGAACTGGTTGTTTGCAACCTTTCCTTGTATTCCAGGCAAATGTGCAGACCTATACAAAATGCATTTTATTGAAAGCATGTGGGAAGACAGAGTCTTCTAGTGCAGCCTCAGTTCTGAGGGGCCAACAGACAGACTCATTAATGAGGGCAGAATTGGGAGATGCTGTTGACAGAGTGGACACTAGAGAGGTTAATAGGGTAGAAAAGAACATAAGTAGCTCTCAGTGAAATGGTACCCTACTGCGGTGAAAAAGGAATACAGTAAGAATCTGAAATCCATTTGAGTCAAGTATAAAAGAAGGTGTTGCTCTCAGCAAGATAACTCTCAAAATTAGTTTATTGCAAGTTGAAAGGAAGCCCATATGGAGTGTCTACTTTGGAGGACTGTTGGAGATGGAGGAAGCTTTGAAGTGGTTTCTAGTGCTTTACGTGGTGCAGAAGCTCTTAGTGCAGGTCTTTCCTGTTCTGAGACCATATGTTGGTGTTTTATTCATTTTATGGTTAGGGTTAAGTGTGTCTAGGTGCATAAACATGTCAGAAAAGAGAAAGAACTTTCATTTATTTTTCACTACTAAAAATTAAAAATACTTTTCGGTAACTATACATTCTGATGTTATGCTGCAGCTGCCTTGACTTGTGCTTTAGGTTGTAAATTTGTCAAAAAAGGAAACAAAGTCTGTGCTTGTTTGTTTTTCTAGTCAGATGGTCTTCAGGTCCATCTAAGAAAAGATTGAGGAACATCAGTGAAAATATGTTGTCATATCAGAGAAAATACTTTTGAATTTTTTAAAGGGGAGTAGAATAGCAAAAGATAATATTGTAGTCTTGCATTATTTATGGTGCCTGTAGCTTTGAAAAAAATCTTATGATGTTAAGGCTGTCCCAAAATGAACTGGAATAGTATATTTCTGTAACTCTGATTTCTTACTTTGTCTATGAAGCTGATATAGCAAGCTTGAGGCTTCTTTTAAGCTCACGTAATAAGAGGAGGGGAGAAAACTGCTCAAATTTTATAGCTTAATAAAATAAACAAAACCTGTAGAAAAAACAACTCTGTTGTAATTTGATGTCAGTTCTGCACTAAAATCTTTTACCACAGTGCACCATTGTAACAATAAGCTTCAGTCATCACTGTCTTTCAGCTTACCTGACTGTGATAAGCAGCACAGTATTTATTTCTGCCTTTATGTAAACATTATGCTGCAAGTGGTTCATGACAGTGCTTCAGCAAACTGTGTCAGGTGAGGATACTTCAGAAATGCATCAAGGGAGCTGACATTCTTGCATCGAGGTTGAAAAAGGTTGCAGCACTTCTCTTAAAGCCAAGAAGCTCCAAGGGGAAGATCAATCTGAATTTGTTACGTTTTTTAAGTTTCTTTGTGCCTATTATAAAGGACAAGATTCTGTCAAGCTAGTTGCATTTGCAGCTAAAAAAAAAGCCTGAGTTAAATGGGGCAAACCAACTAAACAAAAAAATGCTTTCAAAATATAGCATGAGATGTAGCTAAATTTGGAGTTCTTAGCAGCAAGCAGCTGCTTAAGTAATTAAAGTATGTAAGGTGCTACTGACCAAAGCAATTAGTATGTAATTTCATTAATGGTGTTAGGATTGCAGTAACAATATTGAAGTCTTTCTGTCCAAATCAAGATTGCAGTCAGTTTGTGCCATGTGCAAGATGAGGTTAGGAGCAGTGTGATGTTAGAGTGTGTTACAGCACCACTGTCTGAGTGGATCTGTAACTGCGCAGGAGCACCTTGAACTGGCTGTGCCTTGTTAACCCTCCTAATTAACATACCTTCATCGAGAATTTGCATGTGCATGCACTTCTGAATTTTTATAAGCTGGGATGGTAATAAGTTTATATTTCAAACAAGGCTTCGTGGGGGCTGCTAATTTTTTTGTTTACCTTTGCAATTAATTTGTGAGCTTGCTGCTGTTCAAGGGCAAAAGGGAATTACTGGTTTTATGTATGTTTTTGTGGTTTGTCCTTAAGTGGTTGAAAAATCTTGGAGAGCTCAGGCGTAGTACAGTGTTCCAAGTCCCTCTGAAATCTGAAGTACTGCAGATGATAGGTTTTTAAGTTGCAACATCTGCAACTCAAAAGACAATTGGGTAATGAGCCCATTGACTACAGTTAGGTAGCTTCTAGGCTCCAGAATAACCGTAAGTATTCTTCAGAAAGATGACAATGAGTTTTAGAGCCTAAGTAGAAAAAATACACGTTAGGGGGACAAGTGGAATATACTAAAGTCCAAATACAGGTCACCTCTAAGGCTAGGGTGGCATCACTGATGAGTCACTCGGTCAGAGAACCGAAGCTGGGAAGGCTTGCTGCTGGGACACCTGTGGGTATTATTCCTATGGTGGCTAACCTGGAGGTGCTGACTTTGTTAAAAAGCCACTGAGAGAAGTCCTTCAGAGCCTTCAGGCTTTACAGCAAGACTTCTGGCCTACCTTGAGCTCTGTCCTGTTGACGCATTGCCTCTTTCTAGGTCTGAGCCTTTCTAGGTCTGTAAATATGTGGGCGTGCTTTTGGCGGAGCAAACCAGTCTTCTCTGCTTTTCTGGGCTGTATTTCAGGTGTGAAACAGAGCGAGGTGAGCAGGTTGTCTCACCTCTTGAGAACACTGTCCAGAGGTTTTTGGGGCGTCTCTACTAAGAGGGGTGGTGGGGTGAGTTAAAGCAGCACAGTGCAGGACCTCAGCACCCTGCAAGCTCTTTTGAGCGTGCCAGTGACATCCTTGTCATGTGGGGTAAAAGAAGTGGAGACAGCCTCATAAGAAGTGATGGTCTGTTAACAGAGTTCCCTTAAGGGAAAGTATCTTGTGTTCTGCTTCCAGCCTTATTCTGTGGTCGTGCAAGGAGGTGAGTCTAGGCCGGGGATTGGGCTCCATGAACACCGACTAGATGGAGAAGAGCAGCACACTTATTTCCCAAAATCACAGGTTATGCCCTGTGTACCTGAACTGGGAATGCACACAGCTTGTGAAATCAGGCACGTGGATCTCAGATGGAAAACGGGCATAATGGACAAGTTTTTTTTGACTCACACCAAGCTGTGATGAGTCTTCTACATAGCACCCCTGCAGATTTTGCCTCTGGGTAAGCCTGATCTTGACTGATTTTCATCAGTGCCGCTTACCTGTGGGATATAAATCACAATGGACCGGGCTTTGCCGAGCTGAAAAGAAAGGGAGCTCGATTTGGTGAGTTCAGAAGAAACATTAGCACATGGTTTTCTTAGGCCTAAATAAAGTTAGGCTGATGTTACTGATTTTCAATGAAGTTTTGAATGGTAAATGTAGATTACTCGTTCTTTTCTATTGTTGCTGGTCTGGGAATTGTTGTTGGTGACGTAATCCTTGATTGGGGTTGGGGTTTTTTTGGTTGTTATTTTATGTTAGAAGAAGCAAAACAGGTTGACTAACGGGAGTTCTTGGAATCAGCGTAGTCACGGCAGAGGGAGGCATCACAGAGCTTTTATAAGTGGCTGTTTCCCTCCTGAGCGGAGTGGGGTACAGACACCTTCAGCGGTGGCTCCACACCGCCATTTGGGATGAGACTGCAGCAATATGCTCTGCCATCTGGGGATCCGTGCGGCAGGACTGTGGCGTTCCCTTCTCATGCAGTGGAGGTTCACGCTTCGTTACAGCAGTAATTCCTCACAAATTATCCACCCTTTGCTGACAAGGCCAAGGGAGGAGATCTCCTTATTCTGCACCCCAAAGGACTATGTGATTTTTCAGAAGCAGCTGCTCGCCTTGCCTGAAAGGAGAGCCTAAAATAGACAGCTGATTTGGGGACAGCGTATCTGTGCGCAGATGAAATTAAATGCGTGCCCCAAAACACTGCTCCTTTAGTAGGGCACAGACATATAGCGAAAGCTTATGTCAAGGTGCTGCCTATGCAAGAAGGGGACATCTGGATGGCAGCTGCCTTCATCTCTGAAGTGAAGCTAAGGTAGTCAGGCTTGCTCATCATTATTTGTCGGGTACGGGGTTTAGAAGTCAAGTCAGAGGCAATTTCTAATGTTCTACAAGTAAGTTTATTTTAATCCCCAACAGTCTCTTACAGGAGGCTTTTTTAATGCGGTGTTGCAATTCCAAACAACTCTCCCCCAGTTTAGTTAGTGTCTCGTAGATATTTTACCAAAATGACAATTGCAGTTAATACTGAACTATTAAAGCAACTGATAAAAAGAAACCAAAATTACCCTGGCGTTTAAGCATTTTACTTTTTCATATGACTTTGGTTCTGTTAAGTTTGACAAGAAATACCTTAAATATGAAATATTCCAGTTGTCTGCTTCGTAAGTCCATCGGTCATAGCTAGATAACTATTATATGCTGAAAATGCAGTATTTAATTAACTTGGAAGAATACCTGATTCATTAATTGCTGTGTGCAACTTTTGGAACTTAATATTACATCATCAAACATGCTTTCTAAGCCAGCAACAAACCTGTTTGAAGCAAAATTTACAACTCATGGTTTAACCTTAGTAGGAGCAAAGGTTAGCTCAGGTATCAGGTGATGAGGGACACACCAAAAATAATAATAATAATAATAGTAGTAATGCTTCAGCACCAGCTCTGCAGACCCATCACTTCCTGAAGAGAAATGCTAATGGACTTTCTGTGTTAATCCAACCACTTTTTCCTTGAAAGCTTGGTTAAATATGTTGTGGAGTAGATGTGAAATGAAACCCCCTATGCAAGAAGCCTGGGGTTTGCTGGCTGCCAGGCAGGGACTTCCCCAAGCAGTCGGGCGATGCTCTCTTGGTGCTGGAGCAGGCAGGGCATTGCAGGCTTTGGCTGAAGCTATGGCAGCACGTTAGGAGGATATTCATGATGTTTCCCGGAGCAGGGATAAAGCTTGGGCTTTCTTGGCAGGATGGGAGGGACTAATCTGTGCAGTGGTACTTATGTTGATTTGTAAGGATTGTTCAACTGGGATTACTCAGCTGGGTATTATGGTGTTTAATCAGGGAGGGAGAGCACAGGTTCCCAAAAGGAAAGCAATAGATGCTTTGACTGTTTTTAACTTTGCCTTTAATAGCTTTAGATTTGCAAGACACGTGCAGCTCTTCTTATCTGTGTGAATTTTTAACTTCCTTTTCAACTGTGACTTCTGTAGTAGTGTTACTTGTCTATATTTGATTTGCACTCTTACTTTTTTCTTCTTTTTCTCTGACAGGGGCAATAAGAATAAAATATCCAAGTAAAACTTCAGAAAGCACTATGACTAGAAATCTGTGTATGGGAAATGGTAGAATAAATTGGGAAAAATATTTTTTTTCATGTAAACCTAAGGAAAAGATTGAATTATTAGGTATTTTAAAGCTTTTTATTCTGTTTCTGATGTAGGACTAGGTAATCTCAATAAAAATGCAACTAAACCTGACCTTTTCTGTGTCAAATTGCAGCTCTCACTGATGCAAGGTATCTTCTTAAAGCCATTCTCTCATAAATATGACTGTCTAATATAATATGCAGTCAAGCATTTACCCTGTTGTCATCTGACAGTATTTCAATTCACCTCTTCATTGCCACCCAGTGTTGTGCTTCTGGAGCTCTGACTTGTAAGTTCCTTGATAGCTCAGTAGGTTAACGTGGGTTTGCCTGTTGTCTGAAAATTCCAGTGGATTTTCTGGTTTTGTATGGGCTGCACAGGCCAGGAGCCCTTCTGCTGCCCAGGTGTTCCCGCACACACATCCTCTTCAAGGCTAAGTGACAGTCTTTCTGTGATCGTCATTTTGGGGTATAGTGACAGGGCTTGCTTTCTCAGTTTTGCTGCTGAGGTAGTGCATCAAGAGTGAGGCACCCAGTTAACCTCCCCAGGAAGGTAAGACTTGAATGGAGAATCCCTGGGGTCAGTTGATCTGTCTGTGTCTCATATTCATTCTCTTTTCTTTTCTGTCCTGAGTTAAGGGTGGGCCACAACAAGGCTATAGGTTCATGACTACTCCTCACAAAGTTTTGACTTAAGCTTTAGCTTTCCTTCTGTTCCTTTCTCCTTTTGGGCCAGGAAAATCCATCTGGCCTGTGCACCCTGTGATGTGTCGCATCCTTCACCAATGTAACTGCTCTGTCCTTGAGGGTTTTTAGAGGATTAGTCTACTCTGACCCCAGGTCTGGCCTCTGAAAGGATATCCCATTCTGCCTTCTATGGTGCTGTTTCTATCTGGGTGACTGAGGCTGGTTTGGGTTTTCCTTGTCTTGATAAACCCAAAGAAAGAAATGCTTTCTTTTTAAAGGTCTTTATCAGTCTTTTTCTTAAATCAATGAATTAAAAGCAGGTGACATGAGAAAATGATACAGGAAAACCACTGAACCTCATGTTCATGGAAAAAAACTGCAGATGTTACCACTTACTTGAAAATTAATCTTTTCACTGGATTTTGTAATCTGCTCAAGAATTATGGTTTCCCAGAGGTCTACTTAATCTGGTATTCTGCCTTAAGTGATGTGTTTACTGAGTAGTTACTGTACAGCAGTGGTTGTGCAGGCACTGGTCTGCAAAGAGGCTTTTGAAAGGCGACCGGCTGAGGGCTGTCATCAGTGAGAGCTGGTCAAGGGTGTGCTCACCCAGCAGGAGCTGGGCAGTCCCAGTGTGCAGTAACACAGGATCAGCTGGTGTCCTGTTTGACTTTGGGTTCAAACTTTGACCTGATTCTTTTTTAGGAAGGAAGGTATGCCTTCTTTTCTTTGTTCTTCCCCAAAGCTGCGAATTTCTTTTAAGAAAACAGGTTTCAGGAGGTCTGTTTTCTAAATGGTCTGTGTGAGTCTGGAAAAGGGACTGGCCATGACTTAAATATTTTAATCTTATCTCTCATCTTTGGAACATGCATAATCAGAATTCTAGATGGTTTAGATGGTTTCCTTGGATTTCAAGCCCCTCTCTCATACTGATGCCATTAGTGCTTCAACACTTGTGTGTGTAGTAGAGTCAAGCAAGAGTTCAGCAGTGGTGGTGGTGATACCCACCTACAGCAATTGTCTGTCAAGGCAACCAATATCCATCCACTGCACAAAAGGACCAACCTGACTCTGCAGTCCTTGGGTTAGAAATGGGAGCATGTACAGTGGGAAGTGTTTCTGAATGTTGCCTATGAATTATTGCAGCACCGTCAAAGGGCAAAACCATTAAAATCTCCATCAGAGACATGCTTTGCCTTAGTTTGTCCCCGTAATTAACAAATAAACCCTCCTTGTCCACCCTCCCTTCCCCCAAATGCATAGCTTTCATCATCTTCACTCTTTAGGATGTCAGGCATTAGGTGTGAACTGGATGAAAACTGAATTTTTCATTTTTTAACCTTCCATCTTTTTCCATCAGAATTCCTAAAACTCATTTTATCCACTAATCCAAGTGTACAACTTCATTCCTTCCTGCTGCAGGGCACCTATAGCCAGTTGTTCCTATTACTCATTGAAGGTTTGGTTTTTTATGAGCACCTTTCATATGTAGCTTATTCCTATAGTTGTTACCTAGCAACATTAATTTTGTTCAATTTAATTTGTCTTCTATTTCAAGAAATATATCAGGTATGTTTTGAGAACATACCTGGAGTCCAGCTATGAACCTTTAGAAAAGAGGTGTGAAATGATAAAAGAGAGTTCTCTCCAGCACCTGTAATTAATGTATGTATACTTGGTGTTAGCCATCACAGCCGTACTGGCAGAAATGGGAATAGATGCATGTGGTGTTTAAAAATTACCTGGAGAATACTGGAGCAGTTACAAGTTCACTGTTGATTTCTCTGTGTGCTGTTTCAGTGCACTCAAAGAGCACAGATGCCTATCTCAATTTCATGCTCTTTTACCAACCAGTGTCTCTGTTTCTTGCCCTTCTCTCCAAGGCATGGTCCATTTAGCATTTTGCAAGTTGCACATGCACTGATGTGACATTTTGTAGGCCAGCTACCATAGCTGCAGTACAAAATAGAGGATTTCACTTAAGCTGAAGAACATTAGAATGCAATAAAGTAAAGGAGTGCAGAGGCCCATAAGGAGACTTACAGGGCACATAAAGTTTTGGGGTTCAGGCTTGTAATTTTTAATTCAGACTGTGGCTACTCTGGGGTTAGTGATGCCTCTAGGACACGAAGTTGTGTTTGTGTATTCTGCTTTCACTTTAAATGAACAAAAAAACCCTTTAAGCTTCTAATGTTCAACCGAGGCAGTCTTGATATTTTTATAATTCTGTCTGACAGCCTTCTCTGATCTGGAGAACAGTGTGAAAGCATAGGGTTTGCAAATGTTTTTTTTGTATTGTCTTTTTGTTTCTTGTGCTAAACTTCCCATCCATATGGAGCTTTCAAGAAATCAGGAGGGGAGAGATTGCATACAATTGGAGCTGATAGTGGGAACAGAGGGTATCATTCAGCTGTAGCATCGCTGTAGAGGACACTGTGGGGTTTTTAAAAAATTGTAAGAGATCTGCTTATTATCATCCACCTTCTGTTGCATGCGTCTCTCAGAGGTGTAGAAGCTGCCAAGTACTAAATACATGCATCCGTAGGGGGCTGTGGATACCAATTGTACGAAAATTGCAGATCAACTGGTGCCTGTGGCATTAGTGGAAGCTGAAACCTGAGTACAGAGAGGTATGAGACATTTGTGTAAACATAGTGAGTGTAGTAACATGCTCACGGGGAGAAAGTAATAGAAGAGTATGAGTGTTACCTCGAATGGACTTCTTTTTGCATCATTACAACTGTGTGTTGACAGTAATAGTACACCTTCAAAAAATTTTAGTGATGGAGATTTCTGAAAAGTCTTTTCAAAATGGCATTTGGACACGCTACTGGAGGGACGTGCTGCAATGCTCTTGTGCAAGGGGTCCCCTTAATATGAGGGGTTGTTTATAAAAGGAGTTTGTGTACACATCTCGCTGTGGTAATCCTTACCTGCATTTTTGATCATAAAACATGAGATTTCCACAATGCTAAAACCCTTGTAAAACATGATTGCATCACCGGTATGAATTAGAATAACTTACATGCGGTTCTAGAGGTTTTGAAACAGGATCTTGAGATAGATACTACAAGTACTTTATATGTCTTTTTTTCCCCCTTTTTCAAATTCTGGCACAGTCCTTCTGTTCATTTTACTATAAATGTATTTTCCCTGTATCACCTATGATTTACATAGTGATTCACTGCATCATCAATGCAGGATGGTAGGCTGTATGCAACTGTGTGTTCCTTTTCTTTCACTGTTTCCATCTGTTTCCTTGAGGGTTAATTCATGTGTGCTGGAGGGGCTGCTCACAATTGGATACCATGCTCTACTCAGCTAACTTCAGTGAAATCTTATATTAGGTATATCTTAGCTTTTTTGTTTTGTCAAGATAGCTCTTGAATGTGCTGCTCTGAAACTAATTTTGGGGAACTGATTGCTGGTGTTAGGTTGTCAAATACAATAGGTGATCAATCAACAGCTGCCTATCTGTATCAAACACTTGTTTATAGATGTGCTGATAGGTTTCATATAGTATCAGACTTAATTCCATGACAACAGAAAAATGCTATAGTTTTTATAAATCTTCTACTGAATTCCTAGTAGCTCTTGCATCTGTTATCTCTGGAAACGGATACAAGGGATAATGCTGGACAATTAAATTCAAAAATGAGCAAACAAGAAGGATTTTTTTTTTTTTAATAAAATGTTTTTACAAGCCTCTTAAATGACAACTAATTTAGGTCCTGTGATGTGTTTCAAAATGTTCGCTATGAACTGTGGACCGTATGTGAAAGGGAAGGGTGTTTGCTGAACTGTCATTTAGATGCATTAAATGCATCCTGGTGTGTAGTCCAAAGCTGAGATTCTTTCCATGTTCATCTCTTTTTCAGTAAATAGAATTTCTGTGACGCTGTGAGCCCCTTGACAGCCATGAAAATACCTGCTTTCAGGAAGCTGGCACAGCTAGAGATGAGCAGGATCATTTCAGCTTTATGTCGCTTCAGAATAAGTGGGATCCTGCTTAGTCTTGTTAGCTGAGCTTAACATGTCAAGGCCAACAACTACCAAAATAAGTAAATAAATGAGGATCTAGGGGATAGAGAAGGGCTAGAAGCAGAAAGGCAAGTGGGACATGGTTAAGTACAGATTAAAGTTTTCTCAGGCCTAATTTAGGGGTTGTCATCCCTCCTATGTTATGCTCGAAAACATTAAAATTGTATTCGAGGTGCTTTTTTTTAATGGAGCAAGACAGCTTACCTCACTATCTTAGTAGAGTTTTTGTAACAAAGTTTTCCTCTTTCCTTGAATTGAACTTCTAAATATTTTCTTGTAATTGAAATCATGATTTACTTTACCAAAAATATTACTTGCAACATCCAGTGGAGCTGGTTTCTGAACAAAGCCAAAGTTTAACAAGTTGTGGGCAGAGAAACAAAAGGAAGTTCAGACAGCTGCCAGTGTGTGCACTTTGGTTCTAGTTTGGGAAAAAACGTTGCTCACAGAGGAGTCTACAAAACTGCCAGTACCCTGTGCACCACCAAAAGTATGTCAGAGCTAGGTTTTGCAAGTGTTCTCCTTTAAAAATGACTGTCAAAAGCTAAGGGCTGTTTGCATGTTTGTGCATGGAAGTGATGTTAAGTAGCCTCTGAGCTGTTCATTTGAAATGGAAGAATAGACCTTGAATATCCACTTTGGTACTCCTTGATCTTATGGCACAATTCAATACAGATTAAGGAAAATAGCATTTTGTATCCCTGGAAGTGCATGTGTGCAAGGTACCTGGGGAGCTGGAAGCTCCTCAGCTACCTGTAACTCTGCCTGCTAGATTCTTTCAGGTCAGTCACAAAATCTGTGTGTGCATACTTAGGGGACCAGCATGGTGCTGTGCTGGCTCAAAGTCCAATGACTTGCAAATTTTGCTGTTAACTGGCAAGCCTTCTCAAAGTCAGTTTTGTCAACATTTTTTTTTTTTTTTCTTCATAGGGTTGTCTCGATGGAGGCAGGATCTCACTGGTTGGTAGAGAAAGATACTTTGAAGGATTGCACTATATGTGAAATACCCTTCTGAACGTTATACCTGCATATGGTTGAAACAGTTAGAAATCCTGTGGAGGGTTTATTTGGTTTTTGTTTAACTAAGCTCTGTGGAGAGCCGTCACAGTAACATACTGGATTATTTGTCAGGCTGAGACATCTGCTGGCACTGCCGAGGTGTAGGCTACAGCAGTGAGGTTTCCTATTGCATCATGCTGAAATCTCTCCAAAACATAATGGTATTTAGTAGTAAATGCCATTGTATAGAGATGAAACTGTATGAAATTCAAGATTGCAGGCTTTGTCTTCAAAAAGCTTAAGGATCTTAAGGATCTTTTTCTCCTGCAAAAGTTTTATAGCAAGACTGAGGGCTATTATTAACAGTGCTGCACCCGCAGAGAAAAGAAGCTGACAGAGGAGTGAAACCAGATTCTGGACTTCAGTGCAGCATATTATTAGGAGAACTCTATGTGCACCTTGTCAGTGCCTGTCCTGTTAGAAATTGAATTTAGGTGTGTAACTGATATACTTAAAAGCCTGCTAATGGTATTTCAATGCTTTAAACTATGTACTTGTTTTGCTTAGTATTTTGCATGAAGTGCCTCATTTTATACATCTTAGGCTACATAGGACACCTTTGCAACTGTTTGCTTATTCAGGGATAGCTTGAGATTACTCTTAATCATTCGTCCCATGTTACAATCACCTGAAAACTTAATGATCTTGCACACTAATAGCTTTGTCTAAATTGCTAATAAATTAGCACCCTCAGGGACCAAGCCATATGGACTTCCACTGAATATATGCCTCGACTTTCTTCCCTTTCTGCTTTTCACCATGCTAAACAATCGTTGTTAGTTGCTGTATTTACTCCCTGACTCTGTGGTCAGGGTCTGTCTTTTATGTCTCCTACATCCAACCCCTAAGCTTTTACTTGACAGCCATCTGACACCCTTCAGCTTGGTACTTTAGATGAATGATAAAATTTAAAAGCCTTTGTAATTCGGCCTCTCCCTCTTTATACTCCTACTTCTGTGGTTCCCTTGTGATTGCTCAAGAAGTGTTTTCGATATGTCCTCTCCAAACAGGATAAGAATCTGGAGGATGGAATGAAATTTAAATTGCAGCTCTGTCTCAAGATCGCTAAAAATAGCAGGAAAATTATTGTAGACTTTGTCCAAGCAAAGCAAAGCTTAGATTGTTGAAAATGCATCAACTAGCTGACATACAGAGACGATGGTGTAACTTAGAGAAGGTGTGTCTTAGTAGTAGTGTAGTAGCTGTTAAATACAAAAATTGAGGGAAATTGCCATAAAGAAGAAAGAAAATTGAAAGGAAGAAATCTGTTTGTGGGGTGATGTGGGCTTTTTTTCCTTTCGGTTTTTTTTTTTTTTTTTGACATGTGTTTAAACCTTGAAATCCTCTTGAGTACATTCTAAGTGAAGGCTAAGTGGCTGTTACTTTATAGTAAAGAGCCTACTGACTTTCAGTGAGAAACATGGTATTTCAGGTTACTAAATAGAGCTCAGGTGTAAGGGCATGACCAGAAACCTGTTTAATTCTGAGCAGGTCTTTTGTTCACCCAACACTGAGAATGGAGGTCATCAGCATCCCAGTACAATTGCCATGTAAATGCCATGTTCAGATGTCATTATGGTTATCAAGGCATGTTGTTGGTGGACAGAAATTGAGTGATACTGTTTTAGATTATATCCTCAAGAAGTGTGATATTTGTACAATATAATTTATGGTAGCTAAAAGAAAACAGTGCAGCTGGTTGCATGCTGCTTCTGATGGTTCATTTACCTAGAAAACATGGCAAAAGAATGAATATTGGAAAATACAGTGTGTTGAAGCTGCACAGCACTGTGTGTTTGCCAGCTCCATCGCTTGTCTCTACTTTCCATCCCTGTCATGAAGAGTTTTGTGAGACAGAAAGTTTGAAGGCAGAAATGGTATATTTTGCCAGGCCAGTTGATACAGCTGGAAAATAAGGGCAAATTTTTGGCTGCACAAAGCTCTGTTTGGTCAGGAGTAGCTGTTCAGGCAGTGGCTGTGCTGTAACCAGAAGCAGATATCGATGTGTGTGTTCGTCAGCCCGCTGAACTCCTGATAGGGAGTGATGTAACTTGTGGCTAGGGAGTAATTACAGTGCTCTGCAAGAGGAGTTCAGAGAGTGGTTAGTGCAAAGGGCTTGCAGAGTTCTCCTGTCTTGCAGAGTAATTATGATCATTAAGGAGGAATGATTGAGCACAAGTTATTTATTTACAGTGAGGTAAGGTAGCGTATATAGAAAGGTTGGTGCCCTTTTTAGGGACTGATGTTCCTCCAGCCAGCCACACCACATCCTTGGTTGATTTAATTTATACTCTTTAAGGTAGAAGTCTATCTATCACACTGCAAGATGCAAGGATACAGATAGATCTTTTTATATGAAAGTCCTTGGACTGCCCTTCAAAATACCATATCACAAAACTATGGTTGGATTTTTAACAAGATATAATGATCACTTGTATAATGATGTCTTCCAGGACTGCAGCACTTAGATTTTTTCCTTCTAAATTATTTCATCTTGCAAAGTATTTATTACAGTGTTGGACAATCTAAACTTGACACATTGCCAAGCCAAACTGAGGTATTTGTAAGTGATATGCTTTTGAAATATCTAGCAGTTTATCAGTAAGTGAAGTGGTGCTTCACATTAACATTGACATCATTAAAAATACCATCAAATTCTGGTTCAATACATAAACACACATATATATAGTAAATACTGTAATATTTATTCTGTGTCCATAGCTTTTCACCTAGAAGACAAAACAAATGTCCATTGCTGGCTCTTACTAGCTGTGGTTTTCTACTCTAAAAGAAATACATTATTTCTGCAATAATAATTTGCACTATAAAAATACAGTTAAATAATTATGTGATACTTTTACTGAAACTTAGTCTTTGCTCTTGCCACATTTCCTTTGCATGAGGCTTCCAGATGTGTTACACTGCCTTTATTTTGTCTCTCAGATGACGACGTGGACCTGGAGGCTTTGGTAAACGACATGAATTCCTCATTTGAAAGTTTATACTCTACGTGCAGCATGCAGTCGGAAACCACTCCGCTCCTTCAGAACGGCCAGCTGAACCGCAGCCAGCTGCCATCCCCGGGGACCGGCACCCTGCAGCCCATGTCCCCCAGGCAGAAGGTGCAGCGCTCCCAGCCGGTGCGCATCATGGCAGTCAGGTAGGGACAAGGCACTTACCTCCTTTTCCATATGTTGTCATGAACTGGCTTCAAAAGAACTGTATTTTAATATAGGAGATCCACTTTGGTAAGGAAGCTAATAGTGTTAGACTGGACTTTTGCATAGAGAAATGTACTAAGTAGGTGAAGGACATAATATTTCCACGTATTACCACCCTTCTTTTAGTCAAGGCTTGATGTTTCTGCAGTAGCTGATTTGTAGAAGT
The DNA here is from genome assembly GCA_013398275.1 of Promerops cafer. NCBI lineage: Eukaryota > Metazoa > Chordata > Aves > Passeriformes > Nectariniidae > Promerops > Promerops cafer. Next base: position 1,544,416 of record VZSE01011604.1, read on the forward strand.
GTGTCATTGATACCAATTGGCAGAAGCTATATCCATACTTGGATTTTTTCCCAAACTGTTAAAACCAGTGCTCTCAAGTCTGGTGTCTACTGACAGTCTATAGGTTTTATTAAACATAAGAGATCATGTAGATAGATGAGGGTATGCTCATCTACTTTTGATATACAGAAAGTACATCTCTCTTTGTGGAGGTTTCCTGAATAGTTTAAGACCAACAAACAAAAAAGGAGCATGTTTTAGTTACTTACCTGCTCTTCCCAGAGCACTTCCAGCTAATTTGAGTGCCCTGTGTAAGTCATTACCAAAGAAGAAGTGTTAAAGTTGTCCCCTTGTTTTAAGGCTGAGCACTGGAATTCAGGCTTCAAGTGGAAAACTCCTGATGGTGAAGGGAGAGTATATAGGTGATATACAGGTTCTTAAAATCTTTCTAGGCAGCAGGAGGAAGGGAGCTGCTGTCAGCATGAGTAGGCTAATTAATTCCTTTCCTGCTAGTTAACAGTTTCTTCTTTGAAGGAAGTGAAAAGTAATAATATAATAAAAGAAAAATTCCAAGTGTGGAAGGGGTGGCTTCTAACTCTTTACACTGATGTATTGCTTATAGGAATGGTATACTTAAGACAGGCAGCTTTTCTATTTGAATGGGTATGCAGTATACAACTAAGTCAGCTGATGGTGCCATCAGTTGTACGGGTATTTCATAGTTAACCTCGAATGGGGCTGTACTAGAAAAATGTCCTCTCTGGAATACTATAGCTGTTCATGTTTTGTAAATATCTCAGTCAAAACATTTAAATTATTTGTGGTGTTTAAAAACTTAGCAACTCTTATTTTGAGAACACTCTGCCTTTTTGAAATCTGTGCTTCCATGCACACCAGAACATCCTGTGTTTATCAGCATCAAAGAAGGTAATGGCGAAGCTTCTATTTAGGGTTATCTGGATCTATCTTGTTTTCCACCAGAGCAGAGTGATTGACTGTGGTCTCCTAGGAGCACAGGTTTATGTGTGTATCAGTTACGAAGTAAATGATCCACTGGCAGCAGTACAGGCACAGCAGAGCACAGCACAGAGAATTCCCAGCTTCAGGAAACCACACCTTTCTAATTGTATTGAGTCTGTGGTTCCACTTCTTACAGTAGAGGTCAGTCAAAAACTTGCCGTACAGCACACTGTTGCACAGGTATGACATGTCTACTGGTCTGAAGAAATCTTACACTGTCATTTTACCCTGTGCTGTAGAGAACTGCACACATGGGGAGCACACAAAAAAAAATTGAAGCAGGTCAAGTAGTTGTTGGCATAGTTCACAGTTACAGTTGGAACCTCCTATTTATTGCAACTCCCCAGATCTGTAAGACTCATTCATGGAACACCAAGGCAACTAAATTGCAGGACAAAGTTACCTGTGGAACATATTTCACAGTAGTTGAATTTTGTCATCTCCCAGGTTCTGGTACAGGCAAAGACAGTGAGAGTATCCAGAGTGGGAGATGCAGCCAGGGGCAAACCCAGCAGTTGTCTCCCAGGCAGCTCTGTTAAGGAGGCTGTGCTTGCTTGAAGGCATGCAGAAAAATGAGAGCAAACTGAGTTTTTAATGATCTGCCTTTCAAATCCAAGAGTTAGTGGATCTGGAAACTTTCATGATTGCCACTAGATGGTGCCTTCTGCTTAGGCATTGAAGGGCAGCCTGCTGCAGTCAGCTCGTGCATCTTCAGTGGTGATGCCCTGGCAGCAGGGAAACCAAAAGCCAGCTGTGCAGTCATGAATAGGTCTTACAGCTTTTCTGGTAGGCTTTAGTTTGTCCTTTGTTGGTGTGGGCACTGCAGGTGTACTGTAAAGTGGAACTTGAAACTCCATTACATGTAGACTCATGGAGCGTACTTCGGTGGATGCAAACTTGTGAGAACAGTAACTGTGCAGTGGGCATAGGGTGGGAAGGTGTAATTCCAGCTTCTTGCTTATTGCTAAAGCTGTGTCTTTGCATTTTCATTTCTCCAGGAAATGCCCAGTTGCTTGGAGATAGAATCTGGTATTATAATGAAGTGACAATACTGGTTTAAGTCTCAGCTTAGAGAACTTTGCGGTGGGGTACATGTTTGTTTTCAAATCCACTTGGAATTTGGCTCTGAGTGACTGCCATTGTTTTCTCCTCTTTCACATTGGTTTGGAAGAGCTTTACTGACTTTCTGACACACACAGCTTAAGCTTGTAATCTAGTGCTTACAACAGTGAGTACAGATAGATATTTCTGTTTATTTTATTTGCACAGTTACCTCAGTTACTCACACAAGTAATCAAATTATGAGCAACAAAACTAGCATAGATGCCTGACAGGTCATTTTTCACATGCAATTACCTACTTTGTGCTAGGAGTTGCTGTAGCTCTATAGTAGTTACCTAGAAAAAGAGTAGGTTTGGTTCCTTGTCTTTAGTATCATTATCACAAATGGTGGGGCAGGAGAGCCAGGTCTAGTGATGCCAGTTTGCTCCTCTTAATGCATAGTGCTTCTGTGTTTATAGGCGTCTTCAAGAAGAAGAACAGCAATTCCGAACATCCTCTCTGCCGGCCATCCCAAATCCCTTCCCAGAACTTTGTAGCCCCGCAAGCTCTCCAGTGCTGGCCCCTGGATCTTTACCTCAGAGTCAACCTGCTAATAAGCATGTGAGTATGGGATGAAGCTTTGGGTCATCCATTCACGTGCAAACCAGCAGTGGACTACTTCAGTTTGAAGGCAGAAAGAAAGCTTCCGGATAAGTGAAAACACTTGTAGACTTTGTCTGTGAGTAGGGCAGCACTGGCCGAGAGAGTATCTTCAAATGGGCTTCAGACCTTTTTTGAAAAGTTTGTGAGAAAGAAGTGTAAAAATGAAGTAAGCCTCTTTCAGATAAATGCATGTTGTGAATAGAGCAGTAATGCTTAATATCCTTCAGATTTTGTTTTTCAACCTAAAGATTTACTAATTCTGAAGTCAAGTGAATTAGCTTAGAGTTGGATGAGGATCTGTGCCTTTTATACTGCATATTCTAGGTGCCACAAAAACACTGAACCTCTGAATTCTTTAAAGAAGTGGTGGTGCTTTATTTGCTGTTTTTCATGAAGCTGCTCAAAAAGCAAAGGTGTTCTTAAAGCTCGTAACTAGGCACAGCTCATTGTAACGGGATTTAAGGGGAAGGTTGTCCCATGGAAAGCTGATGGAGTAATTTTCTGGTTTCTTGGCAGTTAAAATAGCCCAGACTGAGTTCTCACGTGGTCCAGAGCAGTAACCTCAGCAACACAGCAGTTTTTCTTCTCTGTCATACTCCACTCTATAAGACACAATCATCTTGTTTTGTATCATTCCTCAAGCTCACTTGAAGACTAAAGCTGGGCTCAAAAACCTTTATTTTGTAAACTGTGCTGACCTGCATGGGAATGAAAAGATGGGTTACTCTGACTATTGGCTTACAACAATTCTGTTCTTGAGTACCCAAAAATATAGAGAAGTTCTCTGTCACTGCTCAATTAGTTTGTAATTAGCTCCTGCATTCTTTCTGAGAGATAAAGGGCTTGGGTGGGCAGTTCAGCTACAAGCAGTAGACCCAAATGTGTGTCCTTGCATATTCTGTGTTGTCTTACAGTGCCATAAACAGCTGCCTACTTTCCTGAGAGACACAGTGCATCTCCACTGGTTTTACTGTATTTCTTACGCATACAAGACAGCTAACCAAATCATGCCCTGGGAAAAAATTGAGCCATCCCATTGGGAATTTAGCACAGGGCCCTGTCAGAGACCCAGGTACTGGATAAGCAGAGAGGCTGTTTTGCCAAGGCAGTGTTGATGTGACTCTGGGGAGATAAAACCAGTGCCTCCTGGCACTTGGCAGCAGGACAGCAGCATAGCTGTCTTTCTGAAATAAACTTTCGTTTCTGATGAACCTGTGTTTACCTCTCCAAATATTCCCCGGGTTCAGGGTTTCTTTGCCTTTTAACTCTGTGTTTTCCTAAAATTACCCAAACCACCCTAAACTTGGCTCTGTAAAACCTTAAGGAACCCTAAATTATGTGTGAGTCAGTTTTTGATGGAATTTAGAAACTAGTGGTTTAACAGCAGATAAATATAAAAATAACCAGTCTTTTAATGTATGTAAGAAGATGGCTATAAAGGCAGAATAGAAGATCTTTTATTTTCACAAGTTTTACCTGATAATTTTTTAAAAAACTATTCTACCTTACTTCAAAATGAAAATTTTTGACAAATGTTTTGAAAGCCTAAAATGAAATAATTTATATTGTATTAGATATACTTGCTGCTCAATTTTTTAATCAAAGACAATCCATTTTAGTGGTAAAATGTTTTAGGGTACAAGCTGAGGAGGTAAAGCATGTTGGGCAATAATGTTTTCTTTTGTAGATGCAAATACACTGTTCATTTCAGCATATCAACTCATTGGAGGCAGTTGAGAAACACTGGCTTGGGGTGAGGGAAGAATAGAAAGAGGTCTTTTCCTCTCTGTGAAAGTATTTTGCTCTCTTTAATGAAGGGCTAGAGAAACAAAACTGAAAAAAACCTTCTAGTTTTAAAGTATTAATGGTAGAAGAGAGTAGGTTTGGTTTCTTCATGAAGGAAGAAAACTACCTCAATTTTAAACATGGAATATCATTGGATAACAAAATAATCTCTCTGTTCAGCCTCCTCGTCATTTGTTTAACTCAGTTTTAGTTCCCTTCACAGGAGTCTGCTAAATACCATGAGTAAAAAAAAAAAATCAGTAACTTAAGAAATGTTATACATCTTTCCAACTTCAACCCATTAAAAAAATGTAGAGTTTGGGAATTTGAGTAAATTATTTTAGGACATGCTCTGGCTGAGATAAATGTCCATCAATACAATACAAACTACTGATTAATAAAACGAGTGGTGAGCTTAGTTAAAGGACTGCAATAGCAAGTTTTAATACCTGCAGTTAGGGAAAATAAGTTGTGCTTTAAGGAAAATATAAATATAATGTTAAATGCTAACCAAGGTAAAACATCGAGATGCTTAATTTCAGGTTCTCTGCTTGCAAATTATGAACACAGATTAAAATTGGAGATGGGAATGAGCCATTCTGTTTACATGGGATATATGAGGTCCAGTGAATTCCTTTGGTGCTTCTCGAGCATTTACAGATAAATAAGCAAATAGCAGTTCTGGCCAGCAGAGCTGCAGCTCTGATCACGCAGGGCATCACAGCACATCCATGGTGTGGAGGAAGTGTTACCTCTGGTCAGCTCATATTTGTGGCATTTGAGAGGGTCTCAGGTTAATGTAGCCTTTAGGGATTTCAGAAAGAAGTGAGTATTTTGTTTGTTGACCATGTGAAACAGTGGAGAGATCACTGGGAAGCTGGAGGGTCTGATGACTTCATAAGAAAGGAAATGTTACTATTGTTCCTCCTGGAACACCTCAGTGTTATTTAATAATTGTAAAATACAACCCTGCAATGATAAAATCTACTAGTGGTTATGCAAGAGGAATTTAAAGATCCAGTCTTGTTAAACATAGAGGAGTCTCATGTCATATTGGCAAGCCTTAGGCATAAAGAAATGCCAGGTCTATTCAACTTTTACTAAAAGTTATACTTTTTCCCAGTATATTGTTCTCTATAAGGATGCGTGTGTGAATGAAAGAGTGAGTAAAGAAGCTTTCCGGTCATAAAGCTTGAATTATTTTTTTGGCTGAAAAAATGGATATTGTCTTTTCTCATATGCAAAATTTTATTCTGTATCTGGAGCCTGAGATACAAATTTCTTGTTGATTCTGAGTCTCTTCCTTATTTTTTTTGTGCAGTTGCCATTGCTTTTTTTAACAAGCAGTTCACAGTGTTGCTTTATGCACTGCTCTGCATTTGTTTCATGCTCTTGGCTCAGCAAAGAAAGGTAAAAACAGTAAAGCAGTGAAAAACTAATAAACCTTTCTAACTTTTTTGTGCTAGGTTCTTTTTCTGTCTTCTCATGGTGACAAAGCATTTTCTTTATTGTACTCAAAAAAGTGCAAGAATTTCATATTTTTGAAAATATTTTTGCAAGATCTGTTGGGTAATGCTACTAATTTTCACCACAGGAGGAAGCAGTATGCCACCTCTAACTCTGCTGCCAGTCAGGCACTGAATACTGCTTTTAAATGTGATGGCTGCAGCAGTGTACTGCAGCTGCTCCCCAGAAGACAGACAACAGTGGCAAATAACAGGTCTTCAGTACTAGCACAAAACTAAAAACACAAGTAGGCAAGTGGAATAGTCATTTAATGGGAGAAACAATCTGGGAGGTAAATCTGGAGTATTAGGCTTATTGAAATCATTTCAGATTTGTTTGTTAGAGGGTTTTGTTGTTTTGTTTTTTTTTTTTTAATTCTGGATAATCTTCTTCGCTTTAGAAAAAGAACTTGATCTTGTGGATAATTTTTTAATGAGCACACGAAGGTTTAGAAACTGGCACAAAATTTACTACAAAAAGACATAGAAGAGAATTAACTGTGAACTTTTAGGTTATATTTCAAAGGCTATCCTGCACTGACCAGCATCCACAGTGGCAGCATCTGTGCTATTAGGGTTGTATGACCAAGCAAACCTGGTGATAGACATTCAGAAATTATTTGTAATTAAGAGATACATGCCTCTTTGGAGTTCAGCAGTATGATCCTTTATTATGGGTCTGCAGGTGGAAATGGCGCACTTTGAGCTTAGTTTTACAGCGAAAAATGTTAGATGTTGGGTTGTTGATAGTGAACAGCACATGGGTCTGGAAAAACTGGCACAGCTGAAGTTTTAGTAATGTAGCCAACCAGCTGGTGAGCACCTGGATGAAAAGTACCAACCAGTTGTGCTGTTGCGTCAGTAGCTACTTCAGTTGCTGGTGTGGTGAGTGAGACAGTGCAGATGTCTTGTGCTTGGAGAAACCATGATCCTTCAAGTGGGAGCTGACAAAGAACTCTTAAATGCTTGAGCTGAGAGCAGCATTTTCTGTGAGCTTGGACAGGAGGCTGACAGGAGAGGAGCTCTCTGATCAGTGCATGCCCAAGCATTCCCCTCTTCATCATGTGCCTGATTTTATCCTCTGAAGTATCATCCATCTGCCCATCACCACAGAGCCCAAAACTTCAGCTGACCTCTGAGAGCACTCCATGCATAGGAAGGGCAAGAAAAGGCAGGAGCAGGAAGGACATGGTCTGTGTGACACCAGGGGCATTGCAAGACCACTTGATATTTTTCTCTCCCTTTTCCCTACATCTTTGTATGTAAGGCTCATGTACACCTACACACACAAGATCACCCCATGTCTGAGGGGGGACAGTGGTTGCAGGCCAGGAGAAGGGACAGCTGAAAGTTTTTAAACTATTGTTTACTTAACAGGATAAATACGTTTGTCTAAGAAAAATGGAAACCAAAAAATTACACCAAACCAAGACCAAACATTTGTCCAAAAGATTGCTAAAAACATCAGACAGCTACCTTACTGCCAATTGAAGTCCATCTTTGTGTTGCTGGTATGAACGAAGAGCTAGTTGGTAACTTAGGTTATAATTTCTGGTTGTGTACAAATATTTTGGAAAGAGCATGCAATAATTACATGTAGGTCACTGCAATGCCACAGGATATTAGGCTTAAGTATCTTGTGTGAGTCAATGAAGCTTTCAACTGTAAAAATAGGGCAAATTTCTCACATCCCCCCTCTACACAGCCCAGGCAAACTTCCAAAAGCAGTTTGGTGTACCCAAATTATTTACTCTTTTCTAGCAAATTAAATTCACAAATGGGTATGAATTAATGTCATTCTTTTTTCTGGATTTAGTTACCCTTCAAGGGAACTTGTGTAAACAGACTTCTTAGTTTTTATTGTTCTAATTACATGTCATGCTGAACATTTTTTTATTTTTCTTGCCATAAAACTTTTATATTGGCTCTTTTGAAGATGAGGATGTTGATTTTCTAAAGAGAAGCTGTATAAAAATATGAACTTCTGTATAATGCAGGCATTATGTACTTAAGTTAGATTTTGCGTGTGTCACAGCAAATGTTGTACTTGATTGTTCAGTGGAACAATCTTTAGCAGCAAGACATTTTGAAAATAAATACTGACATCTCAGTGAATCAGCAGGGCACTACTTTCTCTAAACAGGCCAGATCTATAGCTGGGTATAATCTGGTCATTTTCTTGGGTCCAAGTCCAGGCATTCCCTTTGGCCCAGCTGTAAAACATGGGTTTTCATGAGTATCTGCCATGACACATCATGTTGTTTCTCTCAAATCTTTCTTTGAAGCAAGTCTCTTACGCTAAGTAAATATATCGTGCATAAATTGTTCTGCAGCATGTTTAACTCAGATGCCTTTTTTAAAGGCAGTTGCAATTGTGTTTGGAAAAAATAGGTAAAGAGCAGGCCTCTGCTGCAGGGCCGTGATCTAACTGCATGAGAGCAGGCCTTTGGGTGCCCCTCTCTCATTTGGAGAAATAATGCTTTCCTGGACTAAACAAGCTAAATTTGATGGGCAGTGTAGGAGAGATGTTGCATTACTTGTCATCTTGTCTCCTCTCTCATAGAAATAAGTTGTCCTGAAATCTGGGTGGGGGTGAGTTCACATCATTCTGAAAGTTGCTTTTACTCATTACTGAAGAAGAGAGTGATGAATATCTGAGGTCTAACAAGCCTTCTGGACTAAGCTAAAGACCAGCAGCCCTTGGTGCTGTCAGTGCTGGTCACCAGGTGGGTCTGCAGGCTCTGCAGCTGGAGCCCTGCACATGGCCTGCTGAGGACTGGGATCAGCACAGAGGCAAAGCTGCTCTTTCTCCTTCCTCATGCTTCTTACAGCAGGAAGCTTTGTGGTAGAAAAAAATTAGTCTCTTTGTTCTAGCTTTTTGGAAAGTGCCAGAACAGTAGTTACAGTCCCAACATGAATTACTGGAAATATTAAGGGCATCTCATGCTCAAACCCAAGACTATGTTGTTTGCTGGGATTTTTTTGTTTCTAATGACACAAAGCTGGCCCAGCTCCCAGGAGCGTTTTGGCTCCCTACCCGGAAGTGATGCTCCGGCTGCGGGGGTGTGCTGGGAGGAGGGCTGTGTGGTCAGGACCAGCGGGGAACGCACTGTCCATCCCACAGTGGTCTGGCACACAGGGCAGGATGGAACTGACCTGGCCCGAGCCTGCCTTGCTCCGTGTGTGCTGGTACCCCACTGGGTCTCCAGCGACTCTGTAATATTTGCAGTTCTTTTAAAAAGCTGTTGCACTGTAATAATACTGAGCAGTCTGTAGTATTTGCACCAGTAACTGCATGAGTGTGTTCATACTGCATTTTTGTGTGTGCATCTTAGTTACGTGTGCCCTTGCACATTTTGTTGCGCATTCCTCTTGCTGTATTTTATTAATGGCAGAGTAAGAATATAACTCAGCTGTTCTATGCTTTGATCAGGAATTGACAGAACTGAGGAGGTATCGGGCTGAGAAGGCAGTGAAAAATGGGAAAGCATAATATGAGAGGAATTCTAATTCTCTCTGTGCCTAGTGAGGCAGGCAAGAATGGGTTTTGGTGTAAACTTAAGTGCAGTAGGGAATTAAAAAAGGCCCAGAACGATATCTAGTGACTGTAATTATACCATAAATGAACGGTTGAGACGAATCAGAGATGTCATAACTTTGTGCTGATAGCCTTTAAGGAATCATTCAACACGGTGGGAATAGCCACACTGAGTCTGTGTGACATCTATGCTCTCTGGACTTGAGGTGTGAGTTCAGGTCAACTTTAGACACTTTGAGTAGAAGCCTTTTTGGACCTCTGCTACCCAGTGGGGCAGGTGAAAGAAAGCACCAACTTATAATTTAGAGCCTCTGCCGTGTGTATCCTACGTGATCTTGTGGCACCAGTTTGTTGCCAGCAGCTGGTAGGTGAGCTGACTACGAGGTCCTTCCCGAGGTGAGCTGTGGCAGCTCTTGCAGAACTGTGCTGGCACCTGCAGCTGAGCTGCTGGTGATCCCTGGTAGATGCTGTGGATGTATGGAGTGCAGGACTGGGAAGACACCCAAGTTTTTGCTTGCTTGCTGGCATCTACTTCTAGGGCTGGAAGGCAAAGCCAGTGTTTAGTTTGTTCCTTTCCAAGCCATGAGCACAGTTGTTGCTTAAGTATGAGGAGGGATGCTGTTCATTCAGAGCAGGTAAAAGGCTTCTTTGAACTTGTTTTAATTTCCTGGACAGTGACCTGTGCCCACGATTGAAGTGGAAATCTGTTAGAAATGTCCATCTTCACTTAGGTGGTGTTTGTGTGTGGATGCATGGGGAAGAAGGAACTTGGAGTTAGTTCGTTGTTTTGGTAATGGGATGTTCTTGCATTGTGCCAGAGCTTACAGATACAGTTTTGTTCCATTTCCTAAACAGGGGGAAATGTCTGTTGGAATTTAATAGCATTTTTGTATAGAAGAATACCGCTGAGTTAATGAAATCATTGTGGGATGAGTTTCAATCCTCTGTGCTCTTGATTTATAGCCTCCTATTGCTATCAAATTCTTACTATATTATTCTTCCTCCTAATAGGAGTGCAGAATTACTGTACTAAAAAGTGATTTTGTTTAATTAATGTAAGTACCTTCAATCTTTGCTTCAGCCTGGCTGTAATCTGAACATCATTTACAAAATTTACATAAAAGTGAGTTTAATCTTGCTAAAGGACAAGCCATCATAGGAGCTGCATCTCATGTTTCTCCACTGGCATTAGGATTGCTTGTTCTCACTAGCAGTAGACCCTGCTGCTGCTGGGGTTACTGGAGCTGGTTTCTCCTGCTGCATTTCAGGAAGCAACAGATTTGGAAATACTATTGTTGTGCTTCATGCCTGGAGTGTTTGGGTTTTTCTGGTGTTGCTGAGGGAGAAGTGAACAGCACTTCGAAACAAAATAGATTGACTATCACCTGGAAGTTTGGATCTAAGATCCCATGTTGAGCATGAGATGTTTCTGGGGAATGTGAATAAAGTAGCTTTGTCACAGCAGACTTGCTTTCGGTGAGATTTCATTAACAGCAAAGAAAACACTGTTCTGTAAGTTTTTATGGGAAAAGGGGATGAAAGTGGGAGGATGAAGCACCTTTAAAGGGTACTTCCATGTCTTACCAAACAGGTGCCACTTTATACACCCAGGTCTTTTCAGCTACGCCTTTCATCTGCCCAGATCTCTTGTCTGACCAGAGTGAGGAACTGCTCTGTTTTTTGGGGTTATTTAAAGATGGGCTATGAGGACACTGCTTCCCCCTGCACACACACAAAGTTTACAGTGTGCCTTGTCCATCCAGACATTTCATAGGAATGTCATCTCCCGTCCGTGCCTCACTCCTGCCAGATGTCCCACACTGTTGGAAGAGGCGTTGGGCTCGCAGAATCGTGCTCGGGAGCTGCAGAGGAAGCAGCTCCTGAGTGCTGGGACTGATGCCTGTGCCTGACAGTCACCAGGGAAAGCTGGCTGCCTCACCACACCTCACCTTGCTCGTGTTCCTCCTCTTGCCTTCAACGTGCACCTTTAAAAACTGTCTTTCCTTACCATCCTGGCCACAATAGGTGATAAGAATAGGAAAAAGCTGTTCATAAGGAACAAACGTTGCTTAAAAAAAACTGCTGGAAAAAAAAAGGAGGTACAAAACATTAATGGGAGTATTCTAAAAACATTAATGGGAGTATTCTAAGCTAAATAACAGTGTCCGCATAGTAAAACACCTGGATTTAATTTTACAGACAAGTCGCCCTCAGGCTTCTATGAGTCATTTCTGGACATGTCCTTGCCTGCAAACTTTAAGAGCAGCTAATTCCTCTGAAGTAGATTGCTCGTCACATTGTTGCTGGTTGCAAGTATTTTCCCTATTGCTTACTAAAACCCACCAAAAGCAAGATGACTGCGGTGTTTCTAGAGCTTATAAATAGCTTTACAGATGTTTTCAGCAATTCTCATTCACAAGTACTCAGTTCTGCTGAACAAGCTATAGATGGGATCTTTGATAAGCATCAGGTACACAGTTTTAGCATTGAAAAATACCTGTTGTGCTTCAGTTTATGAATGCTTTTTACTACGTTGTCACAAAGTCCAGAGCAGTGTTATGTTTAAACGTTTGAAGTATATATATACACACACACACACATACATCTATATGATTGTGTATAGGAGAAAATCAAAAGATTGCTTGCAGTACTGTCACCTTATAATGAATTTATGGACAGCTTGAAAAGGAATAGACATTAAATATATAAAGGTCACCCTCCTCTTCATGAGGCAAAGAAAAGAAAGCTAATGTTACAGGAATAACAACATCTAGTCATGCAGGTAAAACCTTGTATTTTATATTCTCCATGTGTTTTTCTGTGTTATATGCTGGTTTGTTCTGTGTATTTTTTTTTCCATAGCTGACCTTTGAACTCTTTTCTTTAACAAACTAGCTTGTTAAAGCTTTGTAAAGGTCATCCAAGTGAGGCTGAGCCTTGCCTCTTGTTACAGCCTTGTCAAATGAGCATGCTCTGAAAGACAGACTCAAATAATGTTTTGCTGAAAAATGCTCTTGCTGCACTTGAAGCTAATATCATTCCATTTCTAGCATTTAAAAGGTCCCACATATATTTGAGAACCTCTTCTGTTGTCTTCATGAGCAGTGCTGAGACTGGGTTTTCCTCCTGAATGTGGATCCAGTCAATGTTTTAGGTGAAAGTTTTGGTTTATGCTTTTTGTTTTCCTTTGAGCATACTTACCCATCGTGATTTGCATCCTAGTCTGTTGGGGGTTTTGGTTGTATTTTTCACGTTGGGTTGTTGGGAGATTTTTTTGCCTGCACAGGTGGAAAAGGTAATCTAAATCCTGAGTCTTTCATCTTCTGGAGAGAGAGGCTGTCATTCCAAGGGAAGTGCTTGTCAGCTGGGGGGCAGTGAGAGCACCACATTCAGTCCCAGGGATAACGATTGTCAATTTCAAACCATTTGTACAATGTAACACATTTTTTTTAGTATTTTCTAGGATATTAATAAGAAGGGGGAAAGCAGGAGGCTGCCAGCTATATTTGTGCAAATGTACCTTCACTGTAATTTCCCTTTGCTCCCAGTGAACATTCAGTTCAGTGTTACACTGCATGCAAGTTACAAATGAGCATTTGCTTACAGCCTAATTAAGCATAGCTTAGAGCAGTACTTAATTGCAACACTTCAAGTAATACAGAGGAACTTCAAGCCAATCTGGCTAACAAGAAATTAACTTTGTGCTGTGCCCAAGGTTGCGCTAGCTGCTGTGTCTGTAAGGTTTCATTGTGATCTTGCCCACTGTGTCCGTGGAATAGCACTTGGGTAATGTTCTGAGATCACAGAGAAACCTTTTAGGATTTCAGTTATAGCAAGAAATCCTGCAAGAAGTGAGACAGAGCATGATGGAGTCTTTCAGTGAGTAGAGAAATTGCCTGTGCAGCAGATGCTGGCTTTGAGTGTCTCCAGCAGTTCATCTATTGATGTCTGAATGGCTCTGAGGTGAAAGACTGCTATGATGGCATATAATCATTAAAATGAAAGAGCTGAATGAACTTCATAGGAAGCTTTCTATATGTTGCTTTTATCACTTTAATAAATAAATAGCCTAGTAGCTCTGAAGATGGTGAAATAAATTTTACAGTACTGTAAACATGCTCACATCAGTTTCTCTGCTTTGCCTCTTTCCCAAGCTTTCTCCAATGTGCAGCTGTAAAAGCTGTGATGTTTAACTTGTCTATCAAAATGCTCAAGGATGATGTGCCTGCAAAGGGCTTGTTTTATCCCTATGCCAGAGGCCTGGAAGTGCTAATAGCCCTACATTCAAATACTAGCAATTAAGAAAGGGGAGACCCTAGTAAAATTCCAGCAAAAATAATATAAAAAATGTGTACAGTGTCAGACATGATTTGTAATGACTGCATTCTTTGAGTTTTTGCATTCTTTGCAGCAGTCTCTGCTTTCTGCATAATTGAGTTCATCTCTACTAACAGCTGTGTCTTTTCTGAACATATTAGGTGCAACTTAGTGGCAATATCTAGGTACCAGGACTGATGGATTGTGGGGGAGTTAGTTGATTATCTTCATTTCTTTATTTTAAAATACATTAATGTAGGGAAGGAGAAAATAATTCTTTTTCCTCTTAAACTATGTCACAATATTTATATAAAATTTCAAACCAGTAAAGCCTCACTGAGTTCAAGAAATACATTAGAAATATTTGAAGAGAAAGTATTTAAAGTCTGACTGGATAGTTGCTTGGATTGCTTGGCTTAGACTTGCAGTCAGTGCACAACTCTGACCCTGATATAGAAGGACTTCTTCCATGATTTTTTGTACAAACCTAATTGTGTTGGTGCAAAACTTTGGCAAGGCAAATTTTCCTACAGTGACTTAACAGATCTTCTGAATGGTTGTTGAAGAGTATTTCTTTATGCTGGGCAATTCAGCTTTTGCACTACAACCATAATGAAGTGTTTTTGAAGGACATATTTGACTTTGCATAACACGATTGCAAATTAGGTTTGTATGCTGTAGCTGAATTACCAGTATCTGGAATTAAATACCTATTTTGATTATTGATTGCATATTAAATTATAAAACGTGTGCATTAATGTAAGAGAAACTTGGAGGACTTTACCTACAACAGACAAGTAGTAGGAATGGCCATGCTTCTCGTATTATTTGCTGTGCAGTGGCTTTTTTTTTTGCTGCTGGAAAGTATCATGTAGACTAATGAACATATCCAGCATAGTTGTTTTGCCTACCTACAAAGAGCCTTTTTTTGAATCTCAGCTTGGAAGAAGTGGAGATAAAAAACTTCAACTTCAAAGGATGATATTGGGATTTCTTGGTGAAGGTAATCTTCACATTTTTGTGTCTGACTTTGTATCACGCGTGGTCAAATCAGCAGTTGGCTCAAACTCAGTGCATAAGTCTCATAAAAGTTCTGTCAGAGCTCTGGGTTTAATCACCCAGATCCCTGCTGTCAGATCCCTGCTGCCAGATGCAGTCATGGTAGTCCCAGCCTTTTACTGTCCTTCTGGTCACAGACCTCTTCAGGTAGATGCTTGCTTCCTGTCAAAAACAACAGCAAGTGCTATTTTGGGAAGGTGTTACATTTCATATTTTGCTTGATGAGCCTTATGGTCTGACCAATGGACCTTGGTGTGTGCTCTGTTCCTCCTCACCTCTTATTTGGGTTGCTTGTCTCCAGTTAATGGTGACATAGGGAAGTATCTTTCAAGTGCTTTCATGCTCTCTTAGGGTAGCAAAGCTATAAAAGATGGTAAGTTGCACAAGTGCCTCTTCCTCTTTCTGTTGACCACGGTGGAACCTGAATGACTAGTGAAGACAGGATGTGCTTTGAATGAGGGGGCTAGTGACAGCTGAAATGACTGCCACCTCTGTGTAGTTCAGGAGGAATGCAAACCAGGTAGTGATCTGTGATCATGAAGATCCTTTCCTTAATGAGCAGTTAACAGTTAACGAGCTGTTTTATTAGGACTGAATTGGGCCTTGCTTCTAAGTGGGAAATTTTTGTTGACCATGTTCCTGAATGGCCAATGTCCTCAGTTACTCCTGGAAGAAACAGCAGAGTTTGTTTATCTAGAGAGATGCTGGCAGTTCCAGGGCTGATGTTTTTCTATCATTCGTTAAGTGCTTGTGAAAAATGATGAGTTTCATATCACAGTCTTGTTGTGCAAATTCAAGTCAGTACTCTTCCACATTTGTTTAGCAGTTTCACTTCTGTGTGCAGTGTTCAGACATCTGAATAGAGGAGTATAGATAAGATTTAGGAGCCATAGCAAGAGTTTCTAAGGGAGAGGGTTGAGGAACTGGACTGCCATTTCAGAAAGCAACGTACCTTTGATTTGCTTTCTGATTTAGTGCTAGGGAAAGCTACCTTTAGCTCTTGTTTTGTGTAGAAAACCAAATACAAGAAACTGGAGTTGGTTTGTTAAGAAGAAAGAAGCTTTAATTTCCCCAAGTGATTATCTTCGTAATGGATAATCAAAGTCATTAAGATCTCTTTCTGATGTTTTAGCTCACTAAAAAAGCTGAATTTGTCATCTCAAGGTGCTTTCCATGTTGAGCCCCAGAATGAGGCTACCTGGTAATTTATCTAATCCAGTCTGTACATATGGAAAATAATGGTGTCTGCAGAGAAGATTAAGACATTTGGCTTAATGAGGCACCAACCGTGGAAGAGAAGTGTGTTATATCACACTCAAAGAGAATGTACTTTTACACTTCTTCTTTAAACAGCGTTTTCATGGGATAGCTGAAAGAAATTTATGCACTAGCTATTTTGTTACACTTTAAAAAGTGAAATTCATAGGGTGCATAGGTTGGCAAAGCCTTG
The DNA here is from genome assembly GCA_013398275.1 of Promerops cafer. NCBI lineage: Eukaryota > Metazoa > Chordata > Aves > Passeriformes > Nectariniidae > Promerops > Promerops cafer. Next base: position 1,560,773 of record VZSE01011604.1, read on the forward strand.
GTTGATGTGAGCCAAGCAAACCTGGGTTGTCTTCTGTTCGGCTGCGTTCACTGAAAGAAGAACCTACAGAACTCTGGAAACAAATCCACAAAACCACTTATTTATTACAAATTACACTTTAGGTCTGATTAGTGTGAGCTCTGTTGAAGAGTGTATAAGCAACAGTTGAACCAAAAGTAGTTTCAGTACAGAGTATTTTTTGTTAATATTCTGCAGGTAGCAAAAAATTTCTGCTTTTGCCATGTGTAATCTTGTGCAGGAAGATAAGGGAGTTGTGGAAGAAGCAAGTGTTGTGACACTTCTCTAGGCTATACAAAAGGCAAGATAGATGTTTCTCCAGTAAGAAACCTTATGCTCTGCCACCACCCAAAGCCACCAAACTTCTGAAGCTTGAAAAGGCAATAAAGTGTTTCTTAGGTGTAGAATTGTCTCTACATGAATGAATTGAAAGTGGTAAGTAGTGAGATTTGCTGAAGTCAGTAGATTTGGTTTGACACAGTTAGAAATGAAGTAATAATTAATATTATTATTGTCAGTTATTAATACAATACGTTTTTAAAAATAAATTGTTTTTCTCATGTACAACTACGTATTTAACCTATGAAATTCTACATGACAACTGAATGGAAGAATTAGATATTGAAATTTGAAATGTATATAATGATATCTAAGTGTATGTTACTAGTTTACATAAATACTAGACTGCAATAAGCTTAGAGACTAAGGGAAGCAGATCTTAGTTTTCAGATTCATATCAAACCCAAGCTACTGTTTAGGGAAGGGAAGGGAAAAACACTCTTTATGTTGAAATATGTTTGATTCAAGTTTTATCTAGAAGGGACTATTAAATTCTTATGTTGCCCAGGCCCCGAAGATCCTGAGATGTTTATGTGTCTTCCGTCATATGTTGACCTAAATCACACTTTTGCCTTTTGAGGCTAGCTTTCTTAAACTTATGTCTCTGGGTCTGTGAGCCAAGTGCACAGCAAAATGTATTATTTTGAAAGGGAATGGAATTATGCACTCATAGAAATAGAAACTTCAGAATAAGAAAGATGTCCAAAGGTTGATCTACCTTCTTCTAGTCAATCTGTGGGGAAAAATGAGCTTGGGAAAAGGCATTTTCATGCAATAAACTTGACATCAGTGCCTTTATATTCCTTTTCATTTTTGCTGTGGTTCAGTTCAAGAAGGTTTCAATGACCCAGATTTTTCTCGGCATAATCCTAAAGAAGATCCATGATATAAATACAGAGCCATCAAAATCCTTTGAGAAAAAAATTATTATTCATGCCAGGACAGAGATAAAGTTACTGGTATCTTTGCATGGCGGATTTCTTTAACCTCTTGATAATAATTTAGGGAGGGGAGAAAGGGGCAAAAGGAAGCATGTTTATAGGTAACGACTTTTATGTGTTATCTATGGCATATGAAAATACAGAGTCAGCTTCCTTCTCATTGCCTTTTGGAGTCTTGGAAATGGTTGGGTTCTCTCTGATCATCTACAGTAGAAAGGCCACTGTTAAAAGATTTCCCACTTAATATATCAGCAGAATTGGTTTCTAGAGAGCATCTCTTCTCTTAAAAGATTCACCCAATGTTTGCTCTTTTCCTCTTGGGATTTTTTCATACCCTTTTGCTTACTCTAGACAAAGAAACTAGGCATGTGTACTATTTGAATATAATTGTCTTTTTAATACAGGTAATTATCTTAAATTTTTAATGGGATCCTCATGAAAATTGTTGCATAAACTTTTCAATTAGAGAGAAGGCTCTTCGATTGCATTTGTGTAAGGTATTTAATTGGGTGGACAACATGGAATGAATATGTTTGGAAATTATCTCAGATTACCTGCTTGTAGGGGGATGCCTATAGGGAGGAGAAAGCTTTGCTTCCAATTAACTTCAAAGATAAGATAGCTTAATTGGAAGCTGACTGTGCCTTGACAGCTTCAGAGCAGCAGTAACTTCCATGTAAAATAATCTGAAGCAGATGCTGAATGAAGAAGTAGCATTTTCTTTCATGCAGGCCTTGGCATCAGATCTCTGGCATTATGTTATCTAGTTCTATATGAGGAAGCATTTTTTTTATCGTGACATTGATTTCAGCACACTACTTCATATTTATACCTACCCTGTTAAGTTCATCAGCCTTTGACAAACAGACCGTGACACTACCTTAAAGGGAACTTTGAACCACTTTGGCTTGGCTTGGGAAAATAGTGATGAAGAATCCTGCAGAAAGACCCTTTCAGGGTTCCTGATCTGTGATCAGACTAGATCGTTTTTACGCTTTTTGTTGATGTCGTGGTTATGTAACTTTTCACTATCTGTATAAGAGCTTAGAGGCTAGAGAAATGCAAGAAAGCTCATGAAGTTTAACAAGGGCAAGTGTAAAGTCCTGCACCTTTGGAGGAACAACCTCAGGCACCAGTACATGCTGGGAGTCACCCAGCTGGAAAACAGCTTGGCAGAAAAAGACCTGGGGGTCCTGGTGAACCCCAAGTTGAATGTGAACCAGCAATATGCGCTTGCTGCCAAGAAGGCTGATGATATCCTGGGCTGCCACAGGCAAAGCATCGCCAGTGGCTTAGGGGAGGTTTATTCTCCACTGGTGAAGCCACATGTGGAGCACTGGGTCCAGTTCTGGGCTCCCCAGCACAAGAGAGACATGGGCATACTGGAGAACATCCAACAAAGGCCTAGAGAAATGGTATGGGGACCGGAGCATCTGTGCTGTGAGGAAAGGCAGAGAGATCTGGGATTGTGCAGCCTGGAGAAGAGAAAGCTCAGGAGCATCTTATGAATGTGTATAATTACCGTGAGGGAGGGTGCAAAGAGGACAGACCCGGCCTCTTTCCAGTGGTGCCCAGGGGTAGGACCAGAGGTAACGAGCACAAAAGGAGACACAGGATGTTCCCTCTGAATGGGAGGCTGCACTTTTAACTGTGAGAGTGAGTGACTGCTCGCAGTCACAGCGTAGAGAGGTTGTGAATCTCTGTCCTTGGAGATACTCCAAGGCACCTGGACGCTGTCCCAGAGAAAGGGCTGTAGGTGACCCTGCTTGAGTTACAGAGTGGATCAGATAACCTCCAGAGATCCCCTCCATCCCTCAACTCTATGTGAGCCTGTGATTGTTCTTAAACTTTAATTATGAAAAAAAAACCTCAACCCAAAAAACAGTTAAAGACGTGTTGATTTTGAAACATATCATCTCTATCTCGTGTCTTTTATTATTAAAGTTTGGAGTTATGAGGGTAAAGCTCCCTGTTAATTCATTTATAACTACTGAGTTTCTAAGAGTAATATTTTTGCTTGCCTGGCATGCGCCAGCATTACTAACATAATCTGCTTGAATATCTTGTAAGAATTCTATTAAAATTTACTTTAGTGGAGGGGTTTGTATGTTGAATGTTTGGATCTTATTTGATTATGAACAGTACTGAAATTGAACAATGGCAATCAAAGTACACCTAAATATGTGTTCTATGTCATATATCAGTAAAAATAGAGGAGCCAGTTGTCTGATTTATAAATTATGAGAACCTGGACCAGAGTACTTAGAAGATGATCTGTTCTCTTGGGAAATCCTCAGCCTTAGAGACACTAAAAATAACATCACTCAAATGCTTATTCCACTAGTCACAAGGGATAGAATGAAAGATTACCAGTTGGCAAAAAAGATGAAGGAAAACATTTAAGGGCTGTGAAAAGAGGTTTATATGATTCAGTGCACCTTTGGACTGAAATCTGTTTGATAAGCAGCAGTGGAATACTGATAATGATGTACCTGCAAAGGAGAAAGATGCATGTAGTATGATGGGAAGGACTGGATGGGGAGGGTGTACTGATGTCAGGGTAGGAGGAGCTGCTCTGGAGTAGGTGTTGGTACAAAGCAGCACTCACATCTCTGCAACTGTGACCTGCAGCAGGAGATGCAGAGAGCTGACATGTTAATCTTCAGGAAGAGGCTGAAGAGAGGAACTGCAAGAGAGGAAGGATGGAGCAGTTTGTGATACTTCAAATCAGGCCACTGAGAACTGGGGAGAGCATAAGAGAGGAGAGGCTATTACTGTTCATTGGCTATGTGGCCACAGGTCCTTTAAAGCAACTTGTGTGTATGCCTGCTGAATGTCTTACTTATTGTCGCTTTAGCAAAGTAACCTTCTTTTTAGAAGTTGGCATAAATGCTGCAGACTTCAATCCATATAATACAATCTATAATGAGCTAACTGCCTCACTTTTGAGCCACTGCTGCTCCAGGAATTAATGCCTGGAAACCTCAGTACATGTAGATGATAGGGGAGAGCTGGAGAACATTGTTGTGAGTAGGATTGTATAGAGGACCATTTACTTGCCTTTGTTTCTCAGCTTTTGGTAAAAAGTGGTTGATTCCTTTCAGTTCATAATAGGCTGAATACCAAGCTGTTTCTATAATGTCATGAATTGCTTGTTCGGCATCTTTTTAATTAGTGACATTTTATTTAGTCTAAATTAAATATGCCAGATGTAGCTGATTTAGTGGCTAACAATGATGAGTGAGGGGAGGGAGAGCTAACATATAGCCGTCTGTTCTCAGGGAAGTTTTTTGGGGTTTTTTTGTTGTTTTTGTGGGTTTTTGGTTTTTTAATTTTTTTTTCTTTATTTCTAGTTCCACAGGAGAAGTTGGAGTGGTAACCATGGCAGCAGGGAATTTATCCCTGTAAGCTAAGCAAAGGGTTGGGTTGTGTGGGGTTTTTTTTGTGTTTGTTTTTTGTTTGTGGTGCCCCTACTTGGAGAAGGGGGTGTACAAAGTGGTCTCAAGCAAGCCCTGGAGAGGGAACTTGGAAATAGATAAGTTAGAGATGCTTGCTGTGGACTTAAACTCGAGAGTTGATCTTCCTGTAGTGTGCACAGATAGATGGGTACAGCAGTGAAGCAGAGCAGTGAGAAAAATTTCTTGGTACTTTGGATCTCTACATGAAGTATTTTGGGGTGGGGTAATTAGGCACTGTATACTAATAAATCTCTTGTATTATTGGTTTTGGATTTATGCCAGTATTTTTCTCACTTTTTCCACTGAAAATGAATAATTTTTAGCAGGTTGGAAGAGAGTGAGATTTGCATGGGCTAGCTGCATACAAGAGAGAATATCCAGCTTAATTGTGGTGCCATAACCCTAGATCTTACATCAGCCCTGGAAACTTCTATATCACACCATTATTTTCCTCTGTTACTTAAATCTACCAAAAATTAAACAGCAGAGCAGTTTCATGGAACAGTTTTCTTCCTATTAAAGAAATCACTGAAAATGAGAATTACACATGCCTTGGGGAGAGGATAACATAACCTCTCTTCTTCCATTGACGTAACTTTTCCTGGGTAAAGATCTGCAGGGGGTTAATTCTGGCCACACAATCGATGCTTACACAGTTGCACAGAAATCCCCTCCCCGCCCAATGTGAGAGCAGCTCTGTTAAAAGCATTTATTATGTGCATGTGACAAACTGACCCATAAAACATCCTGAACGTTGCAGGCAGCAACAATTAGCTGATACTCGCTGCTTGGAATCGCCGGCTTTCAGAGGCGGTAGCTCGGGAGACGGGAAGTTAAGCAATATTGCTGAATACTGTACGGCGCGGGGGCAGCTGACGGCCGGGCATTAGGGATGCTCTGCCATGCTGCTGGAGTTAAGCCTGTCACCCTCTCCTTAAAAAGCACCCTGCTGCTACTGTCAGAGCAGGATGAACTCAGCCCGATTGGAAAAACCGATTGTGCCTTGTGCCCGATGCTGTCGGACTGCGGGAAATTTGTATTTCCAAGATGTGCTCGAGCTTTTGGGATTTTCAGTGCATGGAAGCCATTGTGCTGTAAATTTCATAGGGTGTTTATTCTTTAAATGGTCATCATTTCTTGCTTGCCTGTAGGTTACGGCCAGTTTTCATGAGGAGTCTTTCTTCATGTTTTGCCTTTTCTTTCCAGTAGCTTCCATTATCTTTCAGTGTCCTAAGTTGTTCTCATCTTCATATTTTCACACTTAGGTTGGTTGTAGTCCTTGGATTTTGTCTCCATGTGACATATCACACTTGAGTCTTCTCTTATCAAGCTACTCATGATGAATTCATAGAGGTTTTTCTTAAAAAGTTTCTTTTGTTTTGTTTTCCACCTTCCCCCCTCTCCTGCCATCTTTGGTGTAATTTCCTGTTCTGGGATGTTATTGCTTCATCAGGGTGTGTGTGTGTGTGTGTGGAGTAAAGGAACTCTTGTAAAGATAAATAATTGATTTTTTTTCTTTTTTTTTTTTTTTAATCTAGTTCACCACTGTATCTGTTTCTGAAAACTCTTCATGCTGCTGAAGTCAATTCTAGCATGTCTAGGAGCTGGGACTTCAGCTAAGAACTTCTTTTCATTAATTTTTTAAATTCATTTTAGCCCTCAGGGATGCAGAGGAAACCTTAGGAACTGGGCTCTTGCAAGCACTGGGGAACAGATTCTCAACTCCTTAAATCCTTGGCTTTTACACTCCTTGTGATTACTTTTTTGGGAGGATGGAGGAAGACACAGGAGTGGGAAGAGGGTCTATCTTTGTCTTACCCTGTATTGCATTCTAACTTTAATTTCTGTCCAGCCCTACATCTTAATGCTAGCGTAGATTCCTCTGCTACGAGACTAGGTAAATTGGATTGCATTTGTTCAAGAAAAATTTCATAACTACTCGTTCTTAAAATAATGTGTTTGTTTTGTTATGTCTGGACATTCCAAATATAGCTTATTTGGCATTGTCCCCTGTTGTTGGGCTGCTGTTTTATTTCTGTTACTACATCAACCACAATCAAAATCCCAAGGTCCCATTTTATCACATAAGAGACAGTCACCACCCCAAAGGTTTTCCCACACATTAAAAATACATTTTCAAATAGTAACCCTCAGTCTCCAAAGACATCTTTGAAAGCAGTCTCTGGTCCCTTTCTTGATAATAGGTGGCTGGACCTGTAGATGCAGACAGAGTGCTGGAGCCAGGTCTAGGTGTGTGTGCAGCCCTTAGAGGTGTTCCTGTTGTCTGCTCTGCAACCTCTCTGCACCTCTCTCCTCAGAAAAACATGCAAGGGAAGGTGGGGTTTGTGGGCTCCCCATGCAGAAGTTCTTCTTGGATAATCATAAATCAAAGTGAGAAGCCAATTGCACGTTGCCGAGCCCTGTGCTGAAATGGCTTTTTGGCTCATAGTGTGGCCTGGGCCTTAGAGGACAAGGGCCTCAGCTGCTGTTGTCACAGTGTCCTACTGGGAAGGAAGAAGCCATCCAAGTTTTGGGGACCTGTACCATTTTCCTAAATCCAGTGGGAAGCTGCTCCCTGGAGCCTTGTTGCACCCTCTGCCAAGCTTCAAATTAATGTGGTTCTTGTGGTTGGAAGCCTGTGCAGCAAGGAAGATGTGGTAATAATTCCTTTTCTACAGAGTAATTTATAATGGCAAAGCAATTTAAAATACTCAGTAACTAGCTTGGTTACTTAAGGATTTAATCAAGAAATTATTATGGTTTTTCTCTGTATTACCCTTTTTAGGGTTGTTAGTGATTTAAATTGTGTTTGCAAGAAGTTTTGTACTAAACCTTGCTCTTGGAGCAAAATCAGACAATAAATAATTCATTCTGTAAGAACAGCTGAGGAGAATTGCAAACTATCTAGGGATAAATTGCACATAAAATATATGAAAGATAAAGGTTAATGCCAGCAAAATAATTTAATGCTTTTCATTACATAATCTAAGGAGTGTAACAGTGTCTGTAACTGTCTTTTTTAATGTATGTAAAGGATCTTGAAAACAGAAAGGATTTTTGCATAAAAAGCAATTGCTGTTAGGAGGAGCTATGTGGAGAGAAGGGAGCACATTTGCAGACTTACAGTCAAAACTAACAGAAAATGCTGGAACAGTCTGGACCCCCAGACGCAGGACTGAGTGAGCTGGCTGTTGGTGCACTCCCTTCCTGCTGGTGTGGACTATCAAAGCCTATACAAACTGCTTCTGAAGCTTTTTCTTCCAGCATTCTGCAAATACCCTGAAGCTTCAGCAAAATTCATAAAAGGCCTATTGTTACTCTTAGAAGGATTCAAAAAGTCTTTCTCCTTTCTTTTGCCTAAAAATGAGAGGCAAATGAGGAACTGAGTGGGAAGATGTGAAAATGTCAAACAGGTCAAATGATCTATCTGAATATCTGAACATTAAGACAAAGTGGGAAAGAGTTGAAACAGCTTTTGGGAAAACTGTCACAAAATTGATGTGTTGTCTGTATGTAGGTATCTATCACTTAAAACTGCATTCCGATATTTATTTTTAAAATATGGAAATTACAGGGTAGCAGCTTACAGTTTCCAAACCTTCAGCCTCTAAGTATGTGCACACACGTTGAAATAAATCTTTTGTTCATGCAGGCAGTGTTATGTCTTGAAAATGTGCTCTGCACAGTTGTATGTAAATAGCTGAAATTTTTGAAGATGCTTTGATGCAGTTGCTATACAATGCTAAACCTATACAGTACTTTTAGATTTAAGAAATGCTTTAAGTTTTGAGAAAATAGAAGCTGAAAATTTAGTGCCTGCATAACAAATAGTCATTTTCACATGCAGTTTTGAATTAGAGGAGGAAAAGCTTTGGCTTGTTACTACAATTTTTATTTTTTAAACTCCAGTAGTACCCCAAATGTGCTCATTGTGTATGTTCCTTTAAATGTGCTTTGTATACATGCAACGTAACACACTTTGCTTATTTCTTTAAGCTCAAATGTCAACAATTGCAGTGTGTAATTGTGCTAGTTTTGACTGGGGTAGAGTTAATTTTCTTCTTAGTAGCTGGTATGGGGCCGTGTTTCGGATTTGTGATGAAAGCAGTGTTGACAATTCCAGAGCTGTTTTAGTCACTGCTCAGCAGTGCTTACACAGAGGCAAGGTCTTTTCTGGTCCTCACGCCATCCCTCCAGCAATGAGGGGAGGGGAACACAAGAAGCTCAAAGGGACACAGTCAGGACAGCTGACCCCAACTAACCCAAGGGAAATCCTGCACCATTTAGTATCATGCTTGGCCTATGAAGCTGGGGGAAGAAGAAGGATGGGGGCAAGGAGGGGAGCATTTGAAGTGATGGTTTTTGTCTTCCCAAATCACCATTACTCATGATGTGTTTTCCTGGTGATGGCTGAACATGTGCCTGCACGTGGAAAGTGGGGAATGAATTTAATGTTTTGCTTTGCTCATGTTCATGGCTTTTGCTTTCCTAATTAAACAATCTTTGTCTCAACCCATCAGTTTTCTAACTTTATTCCCTCCAATTCTCTCCCCCATGCCACTGGGGGCAGTAAGTGAGTGGCTGTGTGGGGCTAAGCTGCTGGCTGGGGTTAAACTCTGATGTAAATAGTGCAGAGAGACGATTGCTTGATTGATCACCACAGTGGCCTGAATTCAGCCAACATAGCTTACGGCGTCCATCTTAAGTCCAGAATCAGGAGCCTTTGTCATGTGCTTTAGATGTTAAGTTGCTCCGTCTCTCTCTCTTACTTTCACAAGAAATGTAACTCTCCAAAATTGCTGGGTGCTTGTGTGACTGGGTGTTCATACACGATGGCTTCAGAAGAGCTAACCCTCCGAACACCAATGCTGACTTGAACCCTGTGCTAATCCTGCCCTGCCCATCTCTGTGATTCTCAAAACCTCTCTTGCTGGTACAACCCTCATGGAGTTTATGACTTCACTATTGGTTTTGATGACCACTGAACAGAAGATGATAATATGATTCCCCTTTAGATCAGGTTATTTCTCTGACCCTTGGAAATGGGTTTAAAATTCAATAGCCCAGGGAAGAGGAACAGAATGAGGGTTTTGAAACATGGCAAACTAAATTAAGGGTTTGTGGGATTTTGTTTTGAGATTACTGTTCTGAATATGAAAGTCTCAGACTAAGATCTTGATCGTACAACAGTTGTTCTCCTTTGTTGTTCATAGGCTTTTAAATATGTACCTAAATATAGTGTATGCCAGTGGAGAGAGTTAATGTTGCTATGAGAACCTTAACCTCAGCATTTCCAAGGGTTTTTTGTGTATATGTAGGGGGGAAAAAAAGCAATGATCAAATACTTCACAGGTTTTTTTCTTTTATAAGGAAGTACTATCTGATGCCTTGTGTATAAGTGATCTATCCACGATGTATTGCTGTTACCACTGCTGTTTGTCTGAAGGGCTATTTTCCTGCATGAGCAGTGCAACGGAGAAGGCAAAAAGAGCCATAGGGTTGACCTATATATTTATTTCATTGCAGCAGTTGAAATTTCCTTGTCTTACAAAGCTGCCTTAATGCTGCTGGGCAAGTAAAGGGGGACTGGCTGGTGCTCCAGCATGTAGATGTGGTTGACTGAGTTGCTTGCCTGTCAGGTGTGCACAGAGAATGCTTAGAGACCTTTCTTTTTCAAAGATTTGTAACTTTAGGAAGCAAAACCTTCCTTTATTTGTTGCTTTTTCAACCAGGCAAATAGCAGTTCAAGGGTAGCCTGCAGGCTGAGCTCGAGTCTTCAGCAGCTTTGAGTTGACCGATCCTAATTGAAAGCTTCCTCATTCCTCCAGTGACTCTGACTCTGCTCTTGTGAGCTGATAAGCTTTGATTATAAAAAGCTTTTAGAAAAAAGATCTCATCAAAACAGGGTTCCAGTGAAAACAGCAAGTACCTGCCTGGTACATAGGTGCCTTCTGCAGTAAATAGCTGCTTCTGCTTGCACAAGGTACATGCATACATTTCAGTTCCATTTTCCTTCTATTTACCTCACTGATTGTATGATTGTCATGTCTGAACAGTCTTGATGAGTGAAATTGGGGGATGGAAGTCAAAACTTGCTGGACTGATTTTCTGTTTGTGCAGCTCTTAGTAATGACTCCTCAGTGTATTTTAATAGCTTTCTGTGAAGTCTCTGATCTGCATCTCCTATAAAGGGAAACTCTCAAAGAACTAGTGTACTGAAACCTTTGATCTATTAGATTTCAGTCAGAGGGCCTGCTGATAACTGGTGCTTCCTTCTTATGTTTGGAGTCATAACCCGGGATAATGTGGGTTGGTCTGCACTGATATGAATTACACTGTTTAATTTCACATTGTAGAATGCAAATGTAGATCTGTTTGCCACTGAAGATTTTCAGCATAACATCATGTAAAAGAGTGAATTTCTGTGATCACTGTGTATAGTCATATGTATTGCTTTGAAGAAAAAGGAAAGAAGTAGCATAAAAAGGGAAGAAGGAATGATGTGACCATCACATGACTGTTTGGGTTTTCTGGTTTTTGTTGTTGTTTTTTTTTTTCCCCTTCACATTCCTAAAATATTTGCATTGCTTGATACACACAAAATACTGCAGTGAGGTTGAGGAACTGAGGCTGGAAGATGAAACAGCCATAAAGATACTCAAGATATGCGACCCATTATATGAAACCACTGAAGTGATGAATATTAATGTTCTTTTAAATTTTTAATTTTTTAAGTCTTTTTGTCTTTCGAAAAAAGAAAAGAAAAGCTTGGGGGAAGACTTCTTCCTAGAACAATGGTGCAGTCTGTTATCTGCTTCTTTGCGCTGTAAAGCACTGAATGTTCAGCCAATATAGTGCTCTGGTTGGCTTAGCATTCTTAACCTTAATTTTGAATAGAAGGTGCCTTGTGCTGCTGACGTAATTAGGGCCTTTTGTAAATCACTGTTGCAGGCAGTCTGCTGTTGCATTTCACTGCATTTCTCAGAGGGATGCAGGGCAAAAGTGTCAGACTAACTTTTTGAACTTCTCATCAGGCTAAGTGTTTTCATTATTGGCGTACTTTATTCAAATGAATCCTGCTTCATTTTCCTTTGTAGATAATAAGCCCCAAATCAATTTTGGAAGTGAAAAAGTATTTCTGCTGGAAGAAGTTTGAATAGGGAGCCCTTAAAGTGGGAGGTGCTACCTGGGGGGGGGGGGGGGGAAAAAAAAGAAA
>VZSE01011604.1:1575546-1681600 GCA_013398275.1 Promerops cafer
TGCCGGCGATGACATCAGCGCGGGCAGGCCGGGCTGCGGGCGGGACCGGCACCGGCGCCGGGGCAGCGGCACACGCGTGCCGGGCTCCCCACACCCCGCCCCGCGGCCGCCCCAGGGGTCTCAAGCGCCCCGAGGTCGTCATAAAAAACCCCCACATTTCCTTTGTAATTCCTCTTTTTTTTCTTTTGGGGGGGGTGGGGGAGGCGGGAATAATTTGGAAGTCTGATAGTGTGTGGGAAATGATTACATCAGTCGGAGGGAGGGCTAGGATTGGTCTGCACAGTGTGGTTTGATTCACTACCGCAAAGATTGCGTGTAACCCTTTGAGTGGAGCTCTGGCAGAGTTGTTTCCCTCCCCAGAAACAGTCCCCATAGCAGGGGCTACGTGACAGGTAGGGTACGGCCGCCCCTGACGCCGCCGGCACCCCAGGCGCCCAGCCGCAGGCTGCAGAGGGTCGGCGGAGGCAGAGAACTAACTCTCAAGAGGCAATCCCTATTTAAAATGCCATCTTGTTCTTCTGACTGCTGCCTTTTACGTGCCGTTGAGGTAAGATTTTCCATATCGAATTACCCTCCAGGTTTTTGTTAGACTCTCCTTCTCTCGCTCGGCTGCGGAGCGTTTTAAACACGATTTAAATCTGGGATCTGCACATTTGCCTGGAGAAATAATTTTGCGGGAAGTGTCTCTCGCTTGAGCAGAACAATGCAAAGAGGAAAGCATCTGTATAATTCAGGAGGTGGGGGAGAAGGTTCTTGACTTGTTCTCTCATCCCCATTGATATTTAGGATGTGCAGTGTGTGCACATTTGGTTTCAAACTACTTTCAGGCTAGGATCAAAAGAGAAGTCAGGGCAGGGAGAGAAATGTGTGGACTGTGCTAGGTAATTGATTTGCTGGCAAACTGCAAGTGGGACTTCCCCACATGAAACAATCAAAAGTTAGTGGGGAACAAGAGAGCCATCTTTAATCTTTGGGGTCTTGGCCTGCTCCTCTGTGAATGTTCAGAGGCCTCCGATGGGATCGCAGTGAAAATTGTGTGTGTTTGACTGGATGTGATTTCTCTCGCCCACTGTTGCCAAAGTACTCTCTCGACATTGTTTCACGTTTGCTTACCTTACACAGCTATCTACAGAACCTGCTCTCTCGTTTTTCCTGTGTACGTGGTCATATTAACCCTGCTGAATCTTTGTTTAGTGCAGGGAGGTGTTGGGGAGGGGGGAGGGGAAATAGGTCTAAGGGGCATCGAGAGAAAGTGTTATAAAGTGAATCATCCATTTCATTTGTCCTGGCTGCCAAGGTGCTTGGAACCCTCGCAACAAGAGGATGATGCTTTTCTACAGTAGCTGTGTGGTTTGCTTATGTTCAGAGCTGTTGATCTGTAAGTGTACCCTTTATGTTGCAGGATGTAAAAGTCTTTAGTGAAGATGGAACAAGCAAAGTGGTCGAGATTCTAGCAGACATGACAGCCAGGGACCTCTGTCAGCTGCTCGTTTACAAAAGTCATTGTGTGGATGATAACAGCTGGACTCTAGTGGAGCATCACCCTCACCTAGGATTAGGTAGGGAATGGTCAAAGGGGTGGCATGGTTACCTGGGAACATAAAATATGTGTAATTCATATAAATGTGCTTCCAGACAGAACGTTTTCTTTTCCACTGCTTTTATTTGTACAATTAGCTGAAGTCACATACGTGCTTTCTGTGTATTACAATTTGATGTATTAAGCGTTTAAGCCATTTAAAGTCCTTCTCTTATTTCTCATCCTCTGTTTTTTTTATTATATAAGAAAAGAAGAATTGTCTAATCTTCATGCTAGCACTCTGTTGCTACCTTGCTGTGTCTGAAGCTATTGCAAATAAACAGCTTAGGCAAATTAAGCTTGATCCTTAGAGTACGGTCCTATGAAACAGCTCAGCTCATCACCAGCTGGGAGACCTGGGTGAACAGACTCAGCCTTACATACCTACAGTAATGCTTATGAAAGCTAGGCATGCTGAGGTGGGGGAGGGGGTTGGCTAAACTTGACTTCAGGCAGGGAAAAAATGGTGGCACCACCCGCAAATCCATGGGCAATTTCTGGACCAGCGGTAGTATCTGCTCTCCAGGCAGCAGCTCCTCCACCTGATTGAAATTAAGGTGTCATGGTTACAGTTTCAAGAAGCAAGAGGAAGAACCATGGGGAATTAAATAACACCGTGAATTGGTTTAATTACAGTACCTGAAAGGATCTCATGTTATTCAGTCTTGCTTTTCCTGTTATTTTGTGGCACTGATTAGTTACAGGGTTCTGCTGTGCAGCTTGCAACAGCGTATCGCTCAGATAATGCTATCTGTAATTCTCCGTTGCATACAATAACGCTTTAAAAAGTGTAGCATTTGGAGTATTAGTCTATATACTTCATGGGGAATGTTTTTTCTAGAAAACAGAGGAAGGCAAATCATAAGCTGCAATCGCCAGCACTGGAATTGTGAATGCTATCTGTAGCTAACAGAGGGGGTTTTATGTCTAAAAATGTCATTCAGAACCCTTACGAATAAGAAAAGGAAATGATTTTCTGGAAATGTGATGCCCTAAACCAATACTGTTAAACACTATAATATATAGATTTGATAACACTATAATAAATTCACTGCTCTGCAGACTAACAGTTAAAAAAACCCCAAACATGTAGGATATCCTGATTATTTAATGGTTTTATTATCTCCCCTAATGTAGAAATATATGAAAAAATTAACATGAAACTCATTGGTCTGTGTCTGTGATATACTTTCAGTTCTGAGGACATAGGATGAGGTGAAGAATTAAGGTATAAATTACAGAATCTTTATCTCCGTAGCTTAATATGCCACATGCGCCTCTAAAAACCTTTACAAATTTTCAGTTTTATCAATGCTCATTAAACTACCAGGCTCTCTTTTTCTATATTCTCTTTCCCATCATTGCTGATTACCAAGGTATTGTGTAAACAGAAGCCTTCTCCTTTGTAACCAACATCCTTCTCCTGCCAGATTCATTCAATGATGCCACAATTCAGTGTTTGTGACATCACAATAGCTTCCATGGTGACTAATTGTGCTGTCAAACTCTGGTGTGTGACATCTCTGAATGAATCGGGCAGGAGGCTGATTAGGAAATCAAAAGCTTCTGTTTACACACAAATAACTTGGTAATTAACAATGATGGGAAAAGAGCAAGATACTTATCGGGCTGCATTTATATACATGGGGACCTGCCTGCCTTGGACCTCTGTTTCACACTGAAGCACAAAGCAGGCCCCCAGAGAAACGGGTGTGCAGGTTGGGGCTTCAGCAGCCACCAAACTTTGTTCCACAGGGACAGCCCCAGGACTGTCCACTGTAGGCCACGCAGATGATCTGTGTGAGAAATAATGCAACCTTTGGGGGTGTAAAGCCAACAGACAAAAAAATATTTAAAGAATTTAACAAAATGTAATTATACAGATTTCACATATTTGAAAGGATGAGGACAGAAAAGGGAATAAATGAGTTCATTTAACAGGAGATAACATCATCCAGTTTCTTATATTTGGCATCTAAAGTATGCACATTCAATAAACTTTAAATGCAAACTTTGATGCTTCCAACAGTTTTGGTTGCAGTTTGAATATTATTTTTTTTTTGACTGCTTATTTCTAACTCCTCTGTAGCTTAAATGCTTTCCTGTATTTTGGAGACTGTCAGATCAAGGTAGTAATCTGTCTGCAACCTGGATGAAGTTATCAGCAGGCATCTGATGGTCCATATTTGTTCCTCTAGATATAAGATTGCTAGTATAAGTATGAAACAATGCTGAATAACTACTTACTGTGAAGAGAAATGTGATTAAAGAGCACTCAGAATTCTGTGTTTCTAGAAGACATTATTTCTTATACAATACATCCCTGCTGACTTAATGCTCTAGGTGATAGTCTTGAAGCCCACCAAAAGAGAGGAGTTCCTTCATTTAGTTCACTATCATTTTTTTCATCCCCATATTTTGCCTAATAGTACTTTCCAAAAGAGCTTGGTTTGCAGAACCAATTCACTATTTTTCTACTGGACAGACTGAGGACAAGACCAAATTCTTGAAGCCAGCTGCGTATTTATCATTGCATTGGTCTTTGAGGTCCCACTTTGTAAGGAACCCTCACCTCACTGTTCACTTCACACGCATAGTCAAGTATATTCCAAACAAAATGTGTGCTTGCAATAACTTTAAACAGTTATTTGACTGCACAAAATACTTGTGTTCTCACTGGAGGCAGTGGTGTGACAATTTGTCATCAGACTTTCTTGATTTGACATTCGAAAGTGGTTCCTGCTGCACCGTACCACTAATA
The DNA here is from genome assembly GCA_013398275.1 of Promerops cafer. Taxonomy (NCBI): domain Eukaryota; kingdom Metazoa; phylum Chordata; class Aves; order Passeriformes; family Nectariniidae; genus Promerops; species Promerops cafer. Next base: position 1,579,887 of record VZSE01011604.1, read on the forward strand.
TCTAAAGGACGTTGTAGTCAATATTTAAGCAGTCTATGAAATTTGAATTGGTCCCATTATTTTGTTTGCCAATATGAGTATATCTAACGTGTTTATTAAACATGGTATTCTCCCTATGTTCTATTCCCTGCTTAACTATCATCAATTTAGGACAGGGACAGATCTACGTATTGGACATTAACAAAAATAATAATGGTGAAGACATTCACATGATTGTATTTGTCTGGACACTGAAAGAATCCTTCCTTACCTACAAACCTCATTCTTCCAGTTCCAGAATTGACTGTACACCTTACTAAATACAACTGAAGCAGGAGAGAATGTAGTAGGGCTCTGAAATATGTGAGAGTTAGAAGAAAGCATCGCTGCAGTTTCATACCTAGATTTTTTTGTTAATGTGCACTGATTTCCCTTAATATGAGTGAATTAAAAGTGGAACAGTTAAACACAGCGCTTGCTTAAATGCAAAATCAGGGTGGGCTGTTTCATACAGGGGTCCAGCTGTCATTTTTAGTGATTCTCTGACTGGGAATTTTGGGCTACGCCTGTGAGTTGTTCATGATGGAATCCAGCTCCTTTTCCCACCTTGTATCACTGCTGCAGTTCAGTAGAAGTTCTAATAATAATGCAGATTAATTTGGATGGGGTGGGGGAAAAGTCTGTTCCAGGAAGCGTGTAGAGGAGACTGAGTGGGGCCTATCAGATAAACTGAAAGGACACATTTCTGGTCACTTCAACAGCAAGGCCACTTGAAGACAGACTGGCCTATTGAACTGAACTTAACAGGCTGACATCTGTGCTTCTAGTTTTGTAGCAGGAAGCTCAAAGCAGGGCTGAGGCTGAGTTGCTTGTGTGTCAAGTTCATCCCATTTGTACCAACTGAGTGCAAATTACCAAGCACTTCCCAAGTGTACAGCTTCTGTGAAGTAATAACAAACTGACCAGGACCAACTTCCTTTTTTTTACATGCACATACTATGAAATGCTGCACCTTTTCTCCAAGATGGCTTTGACCACCAAAATGAAAATATAAACATTAAATCAGCATCAGTATCACCACAGAATCTCAAAAGGGTCTTGATATAGTAACAGAATACATCTAGGTCAGTAGTCTAAAGCATCTAAGAAACAGGCACTAAGTATATTTACACAAACTAAACATTGAAATACAAAACCAATTGACAAATGTTCATCTATACTTCATTTCCTCAGAACAGAATAAAGAGTTTGTCCCTGACAAGCAATTTTTAATGTGTTAGGGAAGTGAAGACCACAACTTTGGGTGGTGGCAGAACAAGACTGTAACAGGACATGTGGTCTTTTGGGGTTCATACTGTGATGAATCTTCATACCAATGTAATTAAATGGTTTTTGGAGGAAGCATAGTTTAAAAAATAGGCCCTTCACCCTCATAGGCCAATAGTCCTTATCACCATGTGGAGGAGATTTGACTTCACCAGTTGCTTAAAAACCATGATAGTAGCACCAGATTAGCAATACCTGAAACTTTATCTGCAAAGCCCCTAGAAATGTGTAGGTTTAGGTGATGAATGCTGAGGTGGTGCCGAATGTCCTTTATTAACAGCCACCCCGTAGCAGTATTGTTGCACACATTAGTCAAAGAACTACCCCTTCAAAGTGATGTTACGCCTGATGCACTAAGAAACAGCTCTTTGTTTGAGAGCAGCCCACTATGGAGGGTTTTCAATATTAACCCCTTTGAAAACACAATCTGTAGCAAGGCTGGACATCACAAATGCACAGTAAATGCTGAAGTCATCAATGAGCTGGTGATTACTGACAACCTAAGTGCAGGTGAAAAAGATTATGGTATCATTCAGTCACAGGTGAAATTTTCAGTCAAAGAATACCACATAATCTGCTGAGTTCAGTAATTCAGGTGATATTTCAGAGCTTACTCTTTTTGAGATGCCAATGACTGCTTGCTTTCTATCCTGAAAACACCCCAAGAAAACTTGGGTGGCACCCTGGCATTTCTTACTGTAGGAATACAAGGATTGCAGGAACACAAAGTGGGGAAGGGACTCTCCAAATTTCTTTGGTCAGCAAGTCACAGGCATTTTGTTTAAAGCTTTGCAAAAGTTATGGTTTTTTTGACCTAATTTTTAAATTTTGTATTATATAAGGCATGAAAGCACTGACTAGTTAAAACTTTTGAAAAATATCTAAATATTTTCTCAGAAAGTTCTGAAGACTTGTCAAGATAATGAGTTCATTAAGTAGTGCACACTTAGCCAGTTGCCTTCTTTCAAGTTACTGTTTTCAGTGAATTGGGTTTGTTAAGCTATCTGTTCATGCTTTGATGTGCCATTCTTTTGACCAGAGAAGTGGTGGTTATGGGGAGTTACCTTGTAACCAAATCTAGAGCAGAAAATTGCCCTGTCATGTGTACAAAACATTTGTCTCTGTCAGTATGCCTGTAAAGTAGATCCTGTGACCTCTTTCATAATAAACCCCATTGTCTAGCATCTACAATAAAGTTCACCTTGAAATGGACTGGTTTTATAGAGTGTGATCAAATACAACACTGTATTTCTGTAATAGCTCAAGACCTAACAGTGGCCTTTCTGTAACTTTTTTCCCCCCTTAAACCTGTCCACCTTGCCAGTTCCACAGCACACAACCAGTGCCAAAAGAAGAGGTTTGTCTTTATAATTGTAGCTACTGCACGCAAAAAAATTCTATTCCTTTCTCAAAAGTCTGTGCTTATGAAGCCCAGATATAGGAATTCCTTGAAGAACACTGCCATATAATGTTAAACTTTGTAATCCATTACAAAGTAAAGTATTGCCTCATGGCAATATGATTTGAAAGCTAGAATGTGTTTTGCTAATTTCTTAAAAGGTAATGGAATTGCACTGGGTTGTTTTAACTTCTGTTCTTAGTTGGTCTCACTCCTGCTGGTTGGCTTTGTGTTAACATCATGTTCTTTTTCCACAGAGAGGTGCTTGGAAGATCATGAGCTCATAGTTCAAGTTGAATCCACAATGGGAAGTGAAAGTAAATTTTTGTTTAGGAAGAATTACGCAAAATACGAATTTTTCAAAAATCCCATGGTGAGTCTCATTACTTAGTTGTTTACACCACAAAGGGGTGGATTGCAATAACATTGCTGGGCACTGTCATGTCTTAAACATTTATTACAAAAAAAACAGGCAACCAACTGACAGAATTCTTTCCAAAGAAATTTTAACCAATGTTTAAATTCCTTGTACTTTCCTCCTAGCCTAAAAACCTCAAGTGTTTTCAAGTTACCAAATATACTTGTTTCAAAATGTCTGTAGTTACATTGGAGACTGACCAAGACAGGGAAATTTTCATTAGTTTAAGAAAAGCAATCAGAAGCGCAATTTACTCATTATCGTCAAAGTTACTTGATTCAAAGCAAATTCATCACACAACAAGCAGCATTCAAACCTTTTAATTTCTGACTGTAATAATTAATAAAACACCAAACCCATCTGGGTAACCCCTAAAGCACTTACTCCATACAAGGAATTTCCAGTTCATCGTTACATATATCGAACACTGTTTCACCTATGGCTGTGCTTTATTAGTGTGCTCTGGCTTCTTTACTGATCACAGTAGCTTGCCCTCTCTATGTCCTCAGTATACCCATGCTTGAAAAGTACTGTAAGCCATAGCTATACCTATTCCTGGATTTGTAAGATCCTTTGAATGTTGTAATTTTAAGCTGGTTACTGTGTAACTGCTTATCTGAGGACAACTTTTTCACATTTTATCTAAACAATTATGATGGAGCAGACTGTTGGCATGAACCAGTGTCAGCTGGTGTGACCCATCAAGATAGCTGAGGAAGGGTAATCCAGAGGTGGTTAGGTAAGAACAGATTTTGGGTCAGTCAGGCATCTGTGGTGCAAGAAGAAAAAAAGATACACAAGGTCATGTTTAAACTCATTGCTGAAGTAACTGTGGATGATAAATTCATTCCTTTCCTCGTAGATGCAAGTGCACAGTTGCTGCATCCTCGCACGTGTGCTTGCATGTACATTTGTCATCTGCTGGTGCTTGTTTCAGAGTCTGTGCCTTGACTTACTCTGAAACATTTCTGTACATGCAGTGTTCCTAGTTTTTGACTTCTGTTGATCTCACCATCTGATAACCTATGAACATCTGAACATTGTACAGAAGTTTTGGTATCATAGGAGCTAGCGCATTAGTTCATGTGGTATATTTTAATTAATAACAGAGCATGGGAATAAAACCCAGAATGCTTGGCATTCAGTCCCAGGCTCCTGCAATCACAGAATAAATCATTCTTGTGGTGTAAGAATGCGAAGGCTCCCGATCCGTTGCATTAGCTGTTGCCATATGGCACTGTTTCTACTCAAGAGAGGCTGGTAAATGTTAGCTTTCATAACTCATTGTGCAACTTACCTGGCAGAAGGGTGATTCCTCTTCAGCCCTTCTCTTTATGCCCTAAAGACTGAGATTTATATTGCCTGAAGAGTGACAAATGTTCTAAACTGGAAATGTTTTTGTTGTGATTCATCTTGTTATAGTCAGTCATTGTTTTATTTCAGGCATTTCTGTACATCTCCATGCTTCAAATAATGTTTAAAAACTTCAAGAATGATTTCATGTCATTGCTGTGTATAGTAAATTCAGTGTACCAAATTATACAGGAATTTTAAAACATAGCAGATGAAAGGGGAACCGGAGGAATAAATCTGAAGTCAAGTCATTGGTGCAATAAGCAAGGCGTCACTGCATACTCAACTTGCAGGACCATTCATCCTTTCCTTCCCAAGAAAGTAGAGGCTGTTAGAGATCCCCAAAAGTCCTCAGTAGAAGAGGAAGTGAGAGGAAAATGCACTTACGAAATGCTGCATATCAGATATTTTAAAAACCCACAATCTGTCTGCATGGGCATCTGGTGAGCAGAAGGAAGGGAAGAACTGCACTTGAAAAGCCATAGTATTACTTTCTGTGTCAGGGGATCTCCAAGTTGATTTAATAGTGATAGTTCCAAAAAATTAATGACTGGAAGAAAATGTCACTAGTTCTCTGGAAGTGTTCAAATATAATGCGACTTCTAATTGTCTTCTTTTTCTGTCCAGAATTTCTTTCCAGAACAAATGGTTGCCTGGTGCCAGCAAACAAATGGCAGTATCCCACAGTCACAACTTTTGCAGGTACTGCAAATTATCTGTATGGACAAAGAAAGTTTTGGAGATGGAGGGAGAGGGGTTGGGAGAAAGGAAGGAAGGAAGAGAATTGAAAGGTGTGGAAAACAGTCAGAGAAAGACCAGTATAGTGAAGTAGCATATGGGGCTAATGTTGAAAATCTGACAAAGATCTTACCCAGTGGCATTGAGGTGTATATTTTAAACACAAAGTATTTGTAGCTATGGTCATACATAGTTGTTCCATTAATACTCAACTTACTCTGTGCGTATCTGGTTTAGCCACCTAATGTTACTCGCAAACAGTATTGGCAGATACATTTCTAGAAAAACAAACATACCTTTTATAAAAGGCAGAACAGAAGTACTCTTCTGTACTCCACATCATAGTACAGGAGAAAGTGTAAAAATGCTAGTGATATTAGAAGATGAGTTTGAGATGATGAGAGGTTTTGCTTTTGCTTTTTGTGTCCCATGTTTGTGCCTGGCAAGAATTAACAATAAGGACAAACTTCCCCATGGTTCAGCCAACTAGCTGCTCTTTTGTATAGAAAAATAATGCCCTAAGAAGTAAGTGCAAGTAGAAATTTGTACACAGTATTTGCAAAGTAATCCCATTTAAAGCTCCCCAGGTTAAATTGCAGGGGTGTGTTCCTTATGCGTATGTGCTGGTACAGTTGTGCAATCTGCATGGTGGTGGCATGTGCGCTGCATTTTTGCTGAAGTTTTGGTGTCACTCTACAGTTTCTTGCTTGTTCATAAAGGAGTGGGATCGGTGGCATAGTTGGTTGGCCTTCAAGGATGGTGCTGGAGGGTGGGCTACCTCTCTGACCAGTAACTGATTCACTTAAATCTCTCAATTTTAGCACTCCAATCTAAGCCCCATAGTCTAAATCCTTTTCACTTCACTTGTTTTCTCAACCTGTGGACATTCAACTCCAGAGCCAAATTAAAACACAACTTATTAAAGAAGTACTGTACTAAGACCATACAACCATGATGCCTGGAAGACAGTATTATGAATAACAGGGAAATTACAAAGCAGAAGCACAAATATATGAAGAATATAAGCATACAAGTAACTGATTTTAGCTTGATTTCAGTCAATTTGCATGTTTGCAAATATGCACTGACTCTCTGTTTAAAAACAAGTTTCCACTGACTTTTGATCCAGTGCACTCATTTTGTCCCATAACCATACCAAAGTCCATTAAATTCTTGTTCCACATTCACTGAGAAGCATTTAAAACATTAGCATCCACTTACATCTGGGAAACAATCAAACAAAAGAAATCAAGCCAATTTCTGGAATTATAAATGAAAGTCTATGTGTAATGAGGTTGTAATCAGGAACGAAAACTGGCTTGGACTGGCAGGAAGAGAGGTCTTCACACCTTGGACCCTTCTTCCTATAGTTTAGGTGGAGAGTTGAATTTGCTTGTTAATACAAGCAGCAGGACTCCCCAGAAGAGCAAGATGTTCTTGAAGATGGAAAAGTTTTGAGGGTAACTCAAGTGGTAGCAAAAGGAAAACCTTATGCCTCGTGAGGTATAAGTTTGCTTCTGGGAAGGCTCAGAAAGGTACAGTCCTGGAGAAGCATAAGTCATGGGGGTTAACAAGAAGAGGGTGGGGGAAAGAGGGTGAGTATATTCCCTCTAGTTCATTGTTTACCCGTAAAAAACCTATTTTCATTAAAATTTTTATATTAAGTACTTATTTTCTTTTAAAAAACACACAACATTTTTTCAATGGCAGTTGGAATTTATTAAAGGTAAACCTCCTGCAGCCTAGTAGTCATTAAGCATGTTGCATCTGAGGCCACCTTAAACACTGAGCAATTTCGCTGGTTTTAATTACACACATAACAGGGCAGAATATTAAATATCATCTCATGATATCATATACAGCATTAAGAGCTAGTATTTTTAGTCATGACAATAGCACTAAAACCAGTGGGATCTGCTTTCCCTAGTCTCAACCTGGCTCAAACATGCAAAAAAGCTTGCCATCTTAGTTTACTTTTGTTTTAACTGACTAGACAAAAAAAATCTATTCTCCTTTTGGTCTTTTCCTTTCACATTTGAGAAGTGGATTCATAGTACAAATAGCAAGAAAATTGATTATTCTTTCCCATTCTGTTAGATGAGATGAGGAGGAGGACTGGAAAAAAAAAATCAGGGTTTAATGCAAGTAAGAATTCTGACACAGGGCACTGTTCTTGGTTTTGTTTCCTGTGGACATTGTCCACACCAAAACACAACTCTGAAGAATTTCAGAGACATCTAGGCCAACCACGTTTATGCATTTTTCTTCATACTTGTTGAATTTATTAATTTGGCATTTAACCTAATGATCAAGCCCTCTGTCATTCAAAAACATGGCCTGTTGTAATAAGGGAGCAATCCATCAGTTCTCCTACTATAATTAATTCTTCCTTCCTGTGATAAATCACAAATCAAATTATTTTGTATGTGGTTCCTCTACTTATGTCAAGAACTTAAATGCTTCTCAATCCTGAAGTCTGGTATAATTGCTGGCACTTACTTGACAGCTCTACATTCCATTTTCAGTTAAGTACTCTGTTGTCTTGGGACAACAATACCTCTTGTCTTGGGACAACTTGAAATCCTGAAATAGGCTCTTCTCTTCTAAAAACTTTAGGATAAAGATGGAGATTTTGGCCAATGTTTCCAAATTAGACAATTTGCCAAAATTGCTGTGACAGGGTATTATTTTAAGAATTACTAAGCTTACTTCCTCTCCCTTCAGGCGAGGTGCAAGACAGATGGGAATACAGAGAAGCACTAGCTTTTTCGAGATTTAAGTATTGACGCAGAGAATAGGAAGGTGTCAGTTGCAGAATGAGATGGCCAGGTAGACACAATGGAGGAGCAGGAATATACGGTTTGGTCATAAATCAGATTAAACATCTAGGTCAGTTTAAGCCTAGTGTGAAACTGCACCTCAAGTCAGCAAAGTCATTTGCCATTTTCTTCTCCATTCTGCAAATACAGTGACAATTTTATAATTCATCCATGGGATACAATGTTCATCTACATTTTCCTTTCCAACAGAACTTTTTAAACTCCAGTAGCTGCCCTGAAATTCAAGGTTTCTTGCATGTGAAAGAGCTGGGTAGGAAATCATGGAAGAAACTGTTTATGTGTTTGAGGAGATCAGGACTTTATTGTTCTACAAAAGGAACTTCAAAGGTAAGATTAAAAAAGAAGTTGCACAGTACTAGCATGTGAAAACATTTTCTGCTTTTACAGTGGGCATCTTTTACTGTTTTTTAAAAATTTCCACACAGTGTTCCCTTTTTTTTCCCCACAGAAAAAGATAAGTAAAGCATGATCAAATGACAGTCGAGCCCTGGGCTCTCAATGCATGAACACAGCCGTTCAGTTTTGTTATAAAATAAAAACAAACCAGTCAGGTCACATCATTGTGGCCACTAAAGTTGTGCTAACCTTCAGATTTCTCTGGACCAATGTAATAGGCCAGGCCATTTTTAATGTGATGGGTTTGCATAAGTATTTTGTGAGCTTCCTGTACCAAGCACTTTGTGCTGGTAGGCTGATATTTAAGGAGTGTGTGCCATGGCCACTTGAGGCTGCCTGGGAGAGGAGCAGTGTTCGTGCACTGCCCTCTGTTGGAGGCTGGTCTTGAGAGACTGCAGAGCTTGCACAACATCTTCCAAAACCTTTCACTTACCTGTGCTAAACCATGTTATTTCCCCAGGAGCCAAGACATTTGCAATTGTTGGCTGACCTAGAAGACAGCAATATCTTCTCGTTGATAGCAGGCAAGAAGTTGTACAATGCCCCTGCAGAGTATGGATTTTGTATAAAGGTAAATCTTCTCACTGAGTTCTTCCAAAGTTCCAGATGGTGTTGGTAGCTCAGAGTCGCCCCAACCCCCAGCTAAATGGGATTTGTGTGTTAAACTCTGCAAGCCTTTTCTGTCACAAGGACTTGATCTTTAACATCTTTCATTTGGCAGGCATGTCCTGTGAATCTTGTCATCATTTTCTGTGACACTTTTAACACTTTATCTGGTGCTCCTTTGGTTTGGGAAATTTTTGTGCAAGAGCATCTCAGAGCTGAAGCATGGTATGCTTGTGAGGTGGCCTTGGTTCACCTCACAGATGAAAGCTTTTTCCAAGTTCACTAATCAAATAGAAAAGTTTCTGTGGACAGCAAGCACCAAAACTGCATAGTAGCAAAGGATCAAGCTCTGATGGGGTGCAATTTTACCATTATTGTGGGCCAGAGGTTTGCCTTTATTTAAAGAGGAAAACTGTCTTGGAAAAATGAATATAAGAATAACCAGTTGCCCTTGAAGATTTTTAAAACTGTTGTGCCGAAAGATTCATTTGGAAAGTATTTCAAAGGTTTGAAAAGTGTAATTTTCTGAGAAGAAAATAAGGCTGGGAGCTGGTTTTATGACAGTAGTGAAGTAGTCTCCTTCCTTGTAGCCGTTCCAGAGCTAGACAACAAGAGTTTGCATCAAAGACACTGGCTGCAGGACAGATCCTGAACTGATGAAGGCAAACTTTGTTACCCTCAGTTATGGAAACGTTCATCCTTCATTTCAAAATGGAGGTTTATAAAACTTCTCACAGATTTGAATACAAAACAAAAGAAAAAACAAACAACTCCCACAAACAAAAACAAAACAAAATTAAAACAAAAAAACCCCTCCAACTAGCAAAACCAACAAAACTAAGTGCCCAGTTCTGGTTCTAGCATGGCTTGAGTACCTTGTTCCTATAAACTGATAGGACAGCAGGTTATTTCAAACCACAGAATCATAGAATACCCTGAGTTGGAGGGGTATTCATTGATGCAAGGATCAATGACCCCAGCTTCTGAAAGTCAGGAGGCACCAACATTGGATCTTGTTGGACCCAGCTGAGAAAGTGATTTCCTTCAGAGCATGCTCATCCTCTCCTGAGCTTTAAATTCAGTGTGGTGGGAGCTTTTTCTGGCTAGTTCTTTAGACTAATACAGTACCTGCCTTTACCCTGCTTACGGTGATTCTAAGTTTCCAGTGTTGTTGGTTTTCTAATGAATGTGTCTGACTTCCCTCTAATACTTTAAAGCCAAACAGAGTGAGAAATGAAACTAAGGAACTGCGGTTGTTGTGTGCTGAAGACGAGCAAAGCAGGACGTGCTGGATGACTGCCTTCCGACTCCTCAAGGTAGCTAATCTCTTCTATTGCAAAGCTACACCTAGAGTTAAGTGGCATTTGTTATTTTTTTCATGAGAAATTACCTATATGTTCTTAAATATCATCTGCCTCAAAACAATATGGATTAGAGCAAAATGCCAAGCAGATCTGTCCCACCTAAGAATTTAAGCATGGGATTGAGATCTATTCCTTCACATATGAATCAAGTATAGTTTTAGTTTTGGATCCAAATTTGAGATTTGTGAACGAATTTAAAAACCTGCTAAACAAGGTATTTTCACGTTATCATAAAGCTAAAGAAAATGTTTTCATAATGGTAAGTGGTTCTTTTTACCAGAACAGAATGCCTCTAGCATTTTTTTTTTCCATTTTTCTGAAGGTTCTATTAGAAGAAGTAACAAAAATAAGTAACCCTATATCTGGGTGAAAGTTACTATATCTGAGAGCACACAATGAAATTTCTTGATGATATGATAGGAGGCTTCACTTTGCTTTTTGAAACAAAATCAGGATGGAGGGAACTGAGGAGAAAGCTGACTATTTTGTGCCCTTTGAAGGACAGAATTTCCTGATCTCCTTAGGAAAATGCATAAATTCTGGTTTTGGTTCTTTTTCTGAATGTGCTGCTTTGAAAACTGCTGTGTTTTTCTCTCTACCTTACTACGTCCCACATACAGAAAAAAAATGACTTTGTTTTTAAGACACACCAAAAGATGATTAAAGGTGTACAGTCAGCGAAAATTAAGGCTTTGCCCCAAGGCTGTGTCCATAACCCTCCTTTTTATTCACCATCTCATTTAGCTTTCCATAGTCCTGTATTACCCTGTTTGGAAATTGGATAAACTGTTTCAGTTAGAACATTCAGTAAGCAATGTTGCTCTGCTTCAGCACTGTGCCTCTAGGGAAGGCACTGAGTAGGTGTTTACGTACCATCCTAGCTACTAGAGTTGCTAAAATTCATCATGTTCAACCTAGGGCATGACCTTATTTTTTTTAAGGATGAGAAAAGTACCAGGTGATAGTGAAATTTATTCAAAGAGCTAGTGAATTAGAAAGGTTCGTATTTTTTTATCATTATGAAAACTGAGTTTGAATGTCTTGTGCAGAATTTTTTTAAGTTCTAGAAGGTAAAAAGAAGAGAATGAATATGTGTGTTCTGATCTCAACTGAAAGCTTGTGTTCTACAAGGAAAACGTGGTAGCTGAGAATGGCAAAAATAACCTGTGTATATCACTCAAGCTTGTATTTTTTAAATAAAACCTTTTGTTCATATTTACTCTTTGATTACCACCTGCCAATCACTATTAATCAATGCACATGGCTTTGGGACCTTGGTCCAGTGTAAACTGGTATCATGAAATCACTACAGTTTTTTTCCCAGGGCATATATTTGAATAATAATATCCTTGTGTTTCTGTTGGCAGTATGGAATGCTACTGTATCAGAATTATAGAATTCCCCAGCAGCGAAAAGCCATGCTTCCACACTTTTCCACTCCAGTAGTAAGTGATGAACTTTACCTCACTGATGTATGATGTTGGAAAAGATACATTTGCTTTTGCATTTTAAAAGTGGAAAATTTTACGCTAAGAAATGTAAATTCAGCATTGTGTAGCAAATCAACGTAAAGTTCATGTTTTGCATGAGTACAGTTTCCGTGGTTGGCTCTCCATTATCTTAGGCTTACATGATCCACATGATTGAAAAATCTTGGCTATGTCACGCTCTTTGAGATGTACGGCACAGAGACATCTGGCTGTCTCTGCAGAAGCCAGCTTAGGGTCTGGCAAAACTAACACGTAGATTTCCTAAAATATGTTGGGCCAAGAGCTGACTGTTAACTACCTAAAAGGGAAGAGCCTATATTTGGATCCCAACTGGCCCTGAAAATGGCTGGAATATAGTCATAGGGCAAGTGGGCAACTTGAGCAAACAGATTTTATTCTGAGCCTTTGAATCGTCGCCCTCCCCTGCAGTCGAAAAAGAAAAACCATCTATTTTTGTGTCTGTGAATCTTTTGAAAGGGGAAAAAAATAAGATGTATTTTCTGTGCTGTTGAAAGAGGACTTTGGACAGTCTTCTGAAACCAAAACAGTTTGAAATGAAACTCTCAAGCTGGTTTTTCCTTTCCCTGTTTTTTGAAACAAGTGAAAATTCCTTTTCAGAGAAGTGTATCTGAAAACTCACTAGTAGCAATGGATTTTTCGGGGCAAATAGGAAGAGTTATTGAAAATCCTGCTGAAGCACAGAGTGCTGCCTTGGAAGAAGGACATGCTTGGAGGGTAGCTATCTTCTCTTCTTTTCTATTTTTGCAATCAGTAAGTGTCTGTTGAGAGCCAAAACACAGAGTGTGCTATGATGTTAGTGCAGTGCTGGTCACAGTATAGCTTAGCTCCGACCTGAAGCAATCACACTGCAAGCATGCAGATCTGAAAGTCAATATCCATCTTTAGCAAAACTGTCACATTCACAACAACCTTCTACCACTGCTTCTCTGTCCCCCTAGTGTCCAGAGGAAAGTTGAGGGGGAAAGCAGACCCACCAGAACTTTACTGCCAGTTTGCAAAACCAGTCTCTGAGGAGGAATATGTCAAATTAAATGCTTCCCCACATGGAAGAGGCTGGGGCTCTGACTAATGGCTTGCTCCCAGTAAGTTTAATTGCAGAATATACAAGAGGCAGGACCTCTTGCAATGAAAACTGATGTAACTTGTTTATAGTGTCTTGTGGACAGACAGCTGCAGTACAAGTTTTCCCACATGCTCGTCTTTTAGGGAAAAGGAGTCATTACTGAAGCATTAGCTGGTGCTTTATGTACGGGAGGGAAATACTGCTTGATTTACTGAGTGCCTGGTGTTTTGCCTGAGCAGAAACATATCAGTCTTTTCTTTTTTTCTGTCTTTTTTTTTCCTTTTTTTTTTAAGATACTGAGCTTTCATCATTAACATCTGGCTTGTGTTTTAAGCCAACTGAAATGAGCTGCTGCTTGTAGATTAGCCCCCTTCAAAGTTGCATTTCTTTTTCTCATCTTTGCATAAAATCTGCCCAGCCCCCAGTTTCCTGTAAATTAAATCTATATTGCATGTGCACTAATTCTCTTCTCCTGAGGCGTTAGTGTGGATTTAACGGTAATTCATTTTCTCTATAGAAACGTAGCACAAGAATGAACATCTTGGGTAGCCAAAGTCCACTCCATCCTTCCACACTGAGTACAGGTAAATTCTGATGGTTTGTAACCAGAGTATCAGAGGCCTCTGTGGGTAAAGAAAAGGTACATTTCATGCAGACACAGAGTGCAGCCATGTAGTACGAATGCCTTGATGTCAAATACAATCCTTATCAGTAACTTCTGTGTCATTAACATGCCTACCCATATAGACACTGTAGAAGGAATTTGTTTTCTTTTGATGGCTTACTCAAGCTTTTCTTTAGGACTAGTCTTTTGAAACTTGTATTTTGTAAAAATAGACACTCCATAAATATTTCCACGTAAAAGAATCCAGCAGTTAATTTGCCATTTCGGACAAGGAAAGTCAGTGAGGGATCTTTTAATCTTTAAAGAGTAGAAATGAGAATTTTCAAAACAGAATTTGTTCCATAATAACTGAAAAATGTAAAATATGCAAGTCCTCAACATTTCTTTGAGACTGTAAATTTATTAAAACAACAGGAATTTCATATTAGTATCCTAGACTTCTTAAAGGAAACACAGCTATTTTCTCTTGCTATTCTGTTAACAGAATTTTAAAATACTTTCTGAAAAACAATAAAGATAAAAATATTGGGGCTAACTTAACTCTTGAAAGCACCATCTAAATTGCATTTCTTTATTTGAGATTTAGACAGATTTGTCTCTAATCCATTAGCTTATACATTTAGTTCTAAGAACTGTTAGTCCCAATATGTTCAAGAAGCTATGAGAAGGCAGTATTGTAAGAGACTTCTCTTGTTTACCTAATTGTATAACTGCAAATTGGAAAATATATGGAGATAATGCCTCTCTACTTGGTATATTAAGTAGATGCATTTTGTGATATTGATTCTTTTTTACATAGGTTGATGGAAGATACTTATTATTCTGTAAGCGAACTATACCCACTTTTAAAATGTTTAAATAATTAGTATGTGGAAGAAATGGTTGTGTGTATAAGTGTTTTTAACCATCCTCTCCTTCTTTTTCCTCTCTCCTCCAGTTATTCATAGGACACAGCACTGGTTTCACGGCAGAATCTCTAGAGAAGAATCTCACAGGATTATTAAGCAACAAGGGCTTGTAGATGGGTAGGTATTCTTGTTGCTCAGTATTTATGATCTGACAGTAAGCTTTATAGATGAGAGTACAACTTCTGCTGTAATGGTTTACAGGTTTATGAGCACTTCTGAGTAACCTGATTGTCGAGTAGTCCCGTTATAACCTGCCTGGATTCCACGAAGTCAAAGTGTGTGTTTGTAGGGGTGGATCCTAACTTTTAATTTGAAAAGTAAAATCATAGGAATACACTTGTCTTTCTTTTTTTCCAACAGAGGCAATCAAGTTTTAGACGATGTCAGAATTTGAAAATAGTTAATTCTTGTAATCTGCATTGAGGACATATTTTTCAGGCACAGCTGTACCTAACCATTTGCCAACAAATTTATAATCAGCCATCCGTGTTCTTCTGCATGAATCAGAGCAGCTAATGGTGCTTGCTCACTATTTCTGTTCTGGAGCAAAGAAATGGAAGTACCTGTTCCAGCACTCTCTAAAATGTCTGTGATTGAGATTTAAGTATCTTCTGAGCATCTCTGTTTTCCTTATTTATATAGAGTTATGGTTATTGAAGGGAAGTTGCTTGAACTGCATTCAGCATTGTTGATTTGTAGGATGGGAAAGGCATGGTTGCTTTTGGTTCGCTGCTTTCGGGGTTAAGGTAGAAACATCCATGTTGGCTTCGCAGGAGACACTGAAGTTCAAACTCTTCAGCATTTTCTAATTCAGAAGCAACACTAAGCTTTCTGAAGACTAAAATACATTAAGGAAGTAGAAATTGGTAGTGCATATATATATATTCATCAACCAGTATTTGCTTATTTTTGAGGGGTTTTGTCTAGGCTAAGGCTAGACGGGGTATTAGCTAAGCAGGTCCAACAGAAAAGAGAAGCTGAGAAAGCAAAGGAGCACTGCTAACTTTCTGAGTTTCTGATTTTCTCATGTTATAATCTTGGGCTCATTTTGTCTTGTTGCCTTAGGGATCTGGTGACCCATCCTTCTTGAGGTCTTCATAAATGTGTTCATTTGTTTGACGCTGTGTTAAATTTGTGCCTAATCAGCTTACTCACTGTGGAATGTGAAAATTGGTTAGTTTGGCCATAGTAAGGTCCACCAGCAGTGACAAAAGAACCATGTTACCTATGAGCTCTGAGATCTAAGGATCATGATTTTCAGGGTGGAAAACTCCTGCCTATGTTTTCCTGCTTTGTGTTCTTGAGCAAAAGAAGGTAGAAAGTTAACAGTCTCCTGATGGTTCATGGAAGAGGCTCAACACTGTATACAAGCAACTGATGCTGCTATCTTGGGTATCTCTGGAAGTTCTTGCTGAGGATGCATCTCTCTTGGTAGTCATTGTTTGTGTGGAAGCTTGCCAGAGGTTGAGTAAGCAGTTGAAGCATCAGTTGTGCAGACCTTTGCTTTGTGCCACCAGCTTATGACACTACGCATTGTCTGAAACAGCTAGATGAAAAATAACTGAGAGATACCTGCATGAACTGCAGTAACCACAGGGCAGGTAGGATCTTTCTCCCTCACATGGATCCTAATTTATAAAGGCTTTTGTCCCTTTTTCACACATCTGGTCTTCCTAGGATTACAATGGAACGTTCAAATACCATGCATGGTTTCTAAGAGTGGCAGCACATGCCCGTCCATGACTACTGAACTGACTCTGGTTATGGTGGTGCATTTTTGTGGTACTGACATTTCTCAATCAGTTCTGAGGAGCTGGAGTAAATTCTTTTGGGTTCTTAAGACTTCAAGCAGTTCTTACAACTGCACCTTGAAGAAGTGTGTTCCTTGCTTAGTGGTCAGCAATTAAGAGGCCTGCCGCAGTCCTGTGGTCAGCCATCTCACAAATCCACTAGTGATTAGTGCTATAAGCCTTCTCCCAAAGGTATATTCTTGTTTCCTGTGGCATGGAGAGGATCTGCTTCCTTAGTTCATAAATGTCAAGGGGAGGAAACACAGGGTTTCTTATCTAGCTTTTTTTCTTGACATCCCAGTATGGATGTTAAATAAAGTCCATTTGGGGTAGGACTTCAGTTTTGTGGGTTAACTTAAAAGTGACAGCTACACAGTGTATTATGTTGTAGCTGTACGCCTAATGTACATTTTTTTCCACTAATGCTGAGGGAAAAATAACTGTGACTGTTCTAGAGAAAAAATCGGTGTGTGTTTCCCCATCTCAATAATGTGGAAGGTATTTAACTGGTAAATAATTCTAAGAAAGTGTTGAGCTGTTTCTGTGCAATTGCAGCCATTTAACCTACACATAATTTTGCTGACACTGAATTTCTGTGAACTGATGCAAGATATTGTAGAATGGGAACGGATTCCCATATATTACTTTGCCATCTAGAGAAATTCAGATTTTCTCTAGAATTAAATGATAACATTTTCTTCATGTGAATACATATCATTAATGGAAAGCTGAGTTAGAGGGAACTTTTTAAAAAGCCTCATAGGTACATTCTTAGGGGAAGAACTACCATCACATATCTTTTACTTCTTGTTTCTTCATCTGTTAATGTTGCATAGCCATGGTATAATAATTGAAAGCAAATTACCAGTTACAGAATCACCTCTTAATGCAACTAAAGAAGAGTTCAGCAGTGGCACAAAATTAGTTAGTAGTTCTGATTATTTAAGAACAAACAGATGGGTGTATTAAATTTATTCTTAAAAATGTTCTCTCCTAGATTATTTCTTCTCCGGGACAGCCAAAGCAATCCAAAGGCATTTGTACTTACGTTATGCCATCATCAAAAAATAAAGCATTTTCAAATCTTGCCGGTAAGTAGATTCTTTCTGATACTGATAAAAAACCCCAAAATTTTAAACCATTAAGATTTTGCCAACATCTGAGGAGACCTCTTATTGATTACTGATGTAACTAACAAGGATGTTTCCATTAGCAAGTATTTAAGCGGATATTCTTTAGAATATTCTTTAATCAGTCAAATGTCTGGTTAAAATTATTGGTTAACATTGCTGGAAAACCAGTGTAAGTCACTGCATTACACAAGTCTGTGTAATGCTCAGAACTTGCTCTCTGTGACTGTCAGAGACAACAGCAGCTGTTGTCTCCCTTCTCACTTAAGCAAACATAGAATAACTTTGGGAAACTTTAAAAAGTTTTATTCCGGAGGTTATTCAATAATGTTGAGTTCAAATAACATTACACTGAGATCCTGGAAAATAATTTAATTTTTATCTTGATCCAAAAAAGCATGAAAAAGTTAAGATTATGTAGACCTTTTTATTGTTCCAAACGCTCTTCCGTTGTTTAGCTGGCCAATTTTACAAACAGCTAACAAATCTTTTTGGGGTATTTTTGTTTTATCTAATGAATGCCAGTGCTGTCTGTACAACTTTCAGTTACTCTGCCGTCACGTTTTCACTTTCATAAGCAAAATGTTCAAGTTGGGTTAAGGTATGTTTTTCCTAGCGCTGTGCGTGGTTTCATAAAGAACTGCAGGCACTGGGTTGTTTGGGTAACCAAGTGCCAACCGAGTGCCCATCATTTATTTATGTCACACACTGGTGGTACTCATTAAGTTCTTCTACTTGTGTATCTCTTCATGTGTAGCCTAACTTGAAAAGGATGTTTTATTTTCCTAGTGTGAAGATGATGGACAGATATTTTTCAGTCTGGATGATGGGAACACCAAATTCAGTGATCTAATCCAGCTTGTTGAATTCTATCAACTAAACAAAGGAGTCTTGCCCTGCAAACTCAAACACCACTGCATCCGAGTGGCCTTATGACCTCAAATCTGACTCTCACTGAAGACTGGATTTGATAGAAGAGTAATTGTAAGAGAACGTTGACACTGGGGAATTGGCAGATTTGTAAGTTGGTTAAAAAAATAAATATTATGCACCTTGGGACTCTGAAAGGGATGGATTCGACAGGTGCCAACAGACCAAGATTGCTGGTTTGTCTAACACCTAAGAGTGATTGCTGCTGAGTGTCCCAGCATCCCAAAAATGGGGGGAGGGTCTGTAAAACAATGAGTAAATTAGAAACAAAACTGGAAAATATCTTGGCTGGGCCACTTAACAGTGGAACAAGTGTGAAGAGAAATCTTTGAAAAGAACTCTTGCCCTGGAATAATCTTGACAATTAAGACTAGTGTGTTTACTTTTTGTATTGATCACTTTTTTTGCACTCCTACTTTGTTTCGGATATTGTATGCAGCCTATATTAGGAGCTGATGTGGCTTTTAAAATTCATGCAGGAGTTGGGTATTAATCTGCACCCTAAAATGTATGGAATGCTTCAGCCTAAAAGGATCTAGAAGAAAATCAAGAAGGGTGTGTGTGTGCGCGTGCGTATGTCTCAGTACTCCTCTGGAGACCTGAGGTTCAATGATCTGCAGATGTCTTTGAAGAAGCAATGAGGATACAATTCTAAAAGAACATACCACCTATATATGTACTCTTAAAACTGGTGACTTGTAGCATTATGGCTGTAGTACATTGATGGCATATTAGTGGCATCCAGTCATGCAGAGACTGTATTAGATTCTATGCACAAATTTTTATTATTGGAGTGGTGGTTTGTTTTTTACAGCCTTTTGACTGTTTTCCTGAGGAAACTTACTGTTACTAAATAGAGTAGGACTGAATGACTACACTTGTATTTGAAACCACCATTTTTTGTGAGAAGATTCTTCTGCAGGTAGTCTTAGTATGACAAAATTAAAAAAAAAAATTAAAAACAGTGTTTTTAGCTTTATAGCTCCTTGAATTTTCAGACTGTTTCAAAGAGCTCTTTCGGTAGAGTAAAGCTACAGTGACACAACGCTCTCCTGGGGATAGGGCATAAGAAGAACTGAACCCCTTCTGCTTTTTGTAGGGCCATGAAAGTTTACATGGTGAGAAGGAACATGCTGGAAATAGAAACAGATTTGATTGTGGAGTAGCTGCTGGCAATATCATCCACTGAGGTAACTGGTGATCCCTGTGTCATGTGTGCTACTGCACGCCAGTACCTGTGGCAGACGAGCATGTATCTTTCTCTGGTGCTGGTTTGTCATCAGAACTACTTTATTGTTAATGTTTAAATGAATTATTTAATGTTTACACAATAACCCTTTCTGATGATAAATCAGTATTAAAGTCAGACAAGTCCCACCTTGATCCTGCAGTTGCACCCAACCATTCCGTCAGCAACTGTCTGAACTGAAGTAACTTCCCGGTGCTTGGTGCCATTAGCCACAGTGAGAAGTATTCCACCCTGGGAACTTGCAGAGTGTAGTGCAGAACGGAGCTTTTGTAAAATGGTAAATTATTTACACAGGCTAGTTAATCCTTAATATTTGCCACTGGGTTTGAAATCCTAGCCATCTGAAAGGGTAAAGAAGGAAAACCAATCCTACACTTTTAGGTCTTCATGTAGTGTTAAGAATAGCTTAAGACAAACCATAACCTGCCTGAGTCGTCCATATCAGCTTAAACTATGTCAATGGTATAGAAACACTGTATTTTAGTTTACAGAACACATTTAGTATTTTTTTCCATTTAATGTCTAGATACTAAAAATGAAGAAACTTGATTTTGTTTTTAGTAGAAGCCGTTTTTGTTTTGTTTTGTTTTGCTTTTTTTAATTGTACATAGTGAAATGAGTGTTTCTGCTTTCTAGACAATGTATTTTAAAACCTTGAAATTAAGCTAACTTAAGTCTGACTTCACTTTGCATGCTTCTATTTGGCCCCTATTAGGAGAAAAAAGATACTTGTATTGACTACATTACCAGTTTAATAAGACCATTTATGCTGTAGTTTTAAGTTTTTCTGTTTACATAGCTTAGTGACAACCATGCATTTTTCCCAGTAGGCAGATAGTATTTGCAGTGTTTCATATTTATAAAAAAAAAAAAACTTTGCATCTTATTTAAATTGAGAATAAAAGTTTGACTATGAACCATGATTTTTGTATGTAGATGGTTGACTTAGTATTTTGTACTCTTCCCAGCTAAAGTGAGCTGTTTTGAGAAAGTGACCACCTTCAAAGTGGCAACAATCTTACTTAAGCAGATCACTGCTTTGTCTTCTTTCTGCTGGAAAACAGTCAATGCCACCTTAGTTTTCCAACAGATTCAGCTGGCTGCCAGCTCAGAATACCAAGGACTGAAGGACATTTGACTCTTATTTTTGTATTTAAATGACATGAATGTAAAGGGGATGCTCAGGGTTGTTTTGGAGCCTGTTGAATTTTTATCTTTTTGCCTGTGATTTTATTTTCTAAATAAATACTTCATGTAGCAATCTTGAATATGTTGAGAAGGAAAATGCCAAACAATTTTGGTAATGAGGTTACTAGTTAAGTTATGTTACGATAGGTGTTAAAGTACAAAAAACTTTTTATTTGTTAATTAATCTTGAAGAAACACGTGCCTCAGTTTAGATGTTTTGTCTTATCTTTTCTGCACTAAATACCTGACAGTTTGACCAATCAATGCACCTTTCCAGTGGCAAGACTTGCTTATCGTAAATTATATTGTCACAATGCAAGATTTAGTGACTGTAAAATGGAATAAAGTTTAAAGTTTCAGGGAATGCAAAAGGTATTAACTTAAGAGACAAAACCTTTATTCAATATGCTTTGCTTCATACTGTAAATAGCTTTTTGGCTTGTGAACCTAATTGTAATCTTTCAGGTATTTTTGTACAAATAAGGGACTGATATTCTGTTTCTTGTAATTAGAAATAAACGTTAATACAATGCTATTCATTTTATATTGGAATGAATGTCATCCTTTGGATGTATCAGTACACTGTGTATCTCTTGCCTTAATTCAGGTTAATTGGGTGGATCATGTTAAACAGCTTTTAAGAAGTGTGAAGAGGAGAACACAATTCCCAAGATACCTTTATTCTGGCTGTTTTGTCTTTAAGACTCCTATTAGGATGGATTGCATTTTCTTTAGAAAATAACCTGTTCACTCCTTTTGTTTGAGAAAAATTACTGGGGATATTCTGCTATGATATTTACAGTATTCATTTGGGAAGGCTGCTGAATCATATCAGAACAACATACTACGACCAACTTTCGGGTCATAAAGTTATAACTCATTGAAAATGCACACTCTGCATAAAACACCTTATTGGCTTGATAGCTGTTGGATCAGAAAACTTTTGAATAGTAGTTCCAGAAAGCAATTATTTACCCCTGTAATCCTTGTATTTGAGTGGTCTTTCAGAATTCGGGTGGGAAAGCACCATCTGCACAAATTACATCTTTACTTAAAAAATCCAGGGGGGTGGAGGGATTGGTGGTTCTTCTGGCAGACAGAAAAATAGAAGGTTGGGAATATTTCACTTTTATTTTTTTCGACACAATCCTTTCCTGTTTCCTCCTTGTTAATCCATAGAAGCCATCAAATGCATTCCACTTCAAAACTCTGTTAACTCTGGCTTCTGCATGCTATGTTTCCATGTGATGTCTCCATATTGCACTACAGCATGAGTTAATATGTTAGCATGATGAAATTCATTCATCAGCACATAGAGGCAGAGAATACTTCCTTTGGATTTTGATATTCCTCAAGGTTTTTTCTATCTGGGCATGCATGTTAAAGTGCTTAGAAGTCACTATCCTGCATGCAGTAACTTACTTTTTTCACTAAGTTAGCAAAGGAGACTGCTTGCTTACAAAAGGTGTGAGGATGCCTATTTCCTGCTTGGCTAGAAAAAGCCATACTAACATTGAAACTGACTCCCACTATGATCATTAAAAGTCACAGACAATAATTCTACACAAACCTGTTAAACAAAAAAAAAAAACAATAAAAATCAACACCAAACCCCCACCTTGCTGTATTATATATATTGCATTTGGAACAGACAAGAAGATGGCATTAAAAAAAAAGCAACATGGTAAGAAGATGTCAGTAAGCCTGCCCTGTGGCAAGGTAGTGCTGTCAGCTTGTTTGTCCAAACTGCCCACCTCTGTGGCAGATGCAAAATGATACCTGTGAAATCTCGCCCTTGGCATTAGCAGTGGGTACTTGGGCTATCAGAACATCACCAGTACAAAATCAGCCTGGGCCAGAAGTGGGTCTGTGGTACAGATTTGAATTACGTGCCTGATAGGTTTGTGCTTCTTTTAGATGAGTTGCAGAACAACAGACATGATCAGACATCTGATCCCACATTAAAAGTTCTAGCATGAAGATCACCAGGCAAAACAGCTTAAATGCATTTGGGCCCGTAAGTAAATTCCTATCAGACTCATGTTTTACAGCATGTGGCTGCAGGACTTCCATTCTGATACAAAGAACCCTTAAATCAGGATTACTTTAACACTTAATTGTTGCTTCAGCCTCTACCTGCAAAACCAGATAAGGAAAACCTCGCCAGATGAGCCATTTCCCTTCAAGTTGAACTTTAAATGACTTTTGGTCTTTGTTATTGCTAATTTAGTAGTGCTTTAATCTGGTTTGTCAATGTCTAGTCTGTAGACTGCTTTGTGTCTCAGACATTGTTCTTCTGACATCTTGGAAACTTAAGTAACAATCTTAGCAGATGGAGAAAAAAGATATGTTCCTCTGAAATATCCATGCTACCTTCATTTGGGTTGCTTCTGCATCCTACATCTTAAGTCTTCCCTCCGTAACTTGAAGCACAGTTTAATTAGTATTTGAAAATTCAACATAACCACAACTATGTCCAAGGCCTATAAGACTTTTCATTAGATATTGTGATATAGTCTCACATCTGAGACTTGAAAATGAATTACTTTGTGCAACACACAGAGCAAACCCTTAGCCCAAAGACAATTCTGCTCTAATCGCTCATCATTTTGCACAGATACCAGCAGATGTTTTAGCAAGAAACACAGGTTCACACAAGACAGTAAGCTGTG
The DNA here is from genome assembly GCA_013398275.1 of Promerops cafer. Taxonomy (NCBI): domain Eukaryota; kingdom Metazoa; phylum Chordata; class Aves; order Passeriformes; family Nectariniidae; genus Promerops; species Promerops cafer. The sequence goes on from VZSE01011604.1 coordinate 1,603,372, forward strand.
ATTAACAGGGTCTTAACAACACTGGTTAGTTGCCCAAGTTTGTTAAGCTTTTCTATAATCAGGTGTTTTCCATCCCTTGGCTGCAAGATCCTGGTGCCACAATTGGGGAATAGGAAGGTGAATTACAAACAGCTGCCAGCCCTGAGCAAAAATGCAGCCTGGGTTTATGGGCCCTGAAGCTCAGCTTGGCTGTGCTCAGAGGTACAACTCCTTAGAGCTCAGAAGACAGACAAAGAGGGAAGTGGAAGGGAGAAAAGAATTACTCTCAGGCAGTATTGTCCACAGAGTGGTTTGGGTGTGACTCAAACACAGTGAAGACAGTGCTGTGATGCCCTGAGTGCTGTTCACCACTCCCTAAGAGTCAGTTTCCCCTCCTCTTCCCTCAAACTTGTGAAGACACTTCTAGATAAAGACTCCCATTGTATCTGCCCTTTGAAACACATTCTCTAGAGGTGTTAGGACTGGCATCTTGCATTACCAAGGAGAGAAATAGCAGGGGAATTGGTGTTCTCTACAACCTGCCCACTCTCCAAAACAGCCTGTCCAACTGCCATTAGAAGAAAAGGAACGTGAGAGTATGGTAGTATGGTTCTGCAAGAACAATGATGGTTAAAGCAAATGGCTAAGCACAGTCCTCAAAGTGTACAATATCATTGCTCCACAAAGAATCCTAGGCACATCCTATTTTTAAATAATTTAATTATTTAGACCTTTCCATTATTTGATTTCCTTCATAATACTTCTTTGCTGCTGAATTTGTGCATGATAATAATGTACTCTGTGTGACTCTTACCAACTCCTAGTTTTCAAAAGGTTGCTGTAGTACTCTCAGAATCAAAAACAAATACAGAAACGAGCCAAGCTGTGAGGATTAGAGCTTCCTGAGAAGTAACTCCACAACACATCTAGTTACAAAAGAATGCAAATTGGTAATTATAGAATTGGTGGATAGAAGACTTACTTGGGGTTTTTTTCACTAGATGGTAAGGTTTGTGAAAACAGCTGGCTAAACAAGGGTGAAAGTCATTGAAGGCTCACAAAGTTTGCCTCAAAATACCTAAAATCAATTGCTGGAACAAGCATTTGACCTGCTCTAAAAAAGAGAGTGCTTCAGAGAAGTGCACATACCTGGGAAGGGATTGCATCCTCTCTCCCTAAAAGTATGAGAGAGCAGGAACTCCAATGACAGCAGAAAATGAGACTTAGGATGCAGTAGAAATGGAATACCAAATGTGAGGGTCAGAGGAACAATCAAATAGATAATAAAACAGTTCAATGAGCTAGTATAATAGATTTTTAGATAAACATAGGCAGCTGAGCAGAAATAAAACAATTATGATATTTTTTGATACATAAATCACCTGATGTTTGCAGAGGACCAGTTCAGCAAAACCAGAAGTATTTATTTGCAAGCTGCTCATATAATCCTTTGCATTGTCCACCACAAAATGTAGCATGTGGCAAAACTTCACATGGCTTCACAAAGGGCTTTTATCACATCATGATAGAGAAAACGCAGCTGATGGATAATAACTACAAAAATACCATCTTATTCTCTGAAAGTCCATTGGTCACATTGTCACCAAGTGCCAGGAGCAGTCTCCAGGGGAAGAATCATTACTTGACAGCACATATGTAAGTACATCTTCCCTGCATGTCCACTACTAAGACAGGGGCTAGAGATCCTTTTACCTGATCCAGTAATGTGCCCACGTGAGGGCTGGCTCATACAGATGCAACTGAAGGTAGCACTTAAGACCTGAGGAATGGCCAAGAAAACCTGCTCTACAGTCAACTGGAGGCTCCCGTTGACTGAATTAAGGCTGCCTTTAGCAGAACAGCCATGTAAGTATTGAATTTGCTTCCTACCACCCCAGGAAGGGATGCTTCCAGGGTCTGCAGCAGGTGTCCAGTCCTCGTGTGCCTTCCCCTGCTCTAGCCTGACACTGGGAGGGTTTGCTGTGGGTGTGGGGGCTGCCACATCAGAGTTGAGTCCATCAGGGGTCTGAAGTTGTTCAAGAGTAGTGTCTGGCTTCATTCAGCCTCAAAACTGGGTCATAATTGACAGGGACTGCGCTTTTGAGGTGTCCTCTAAATTGAGCTTTAAACAGAGAATAGGTGCTACTCCATTTCAAGTCAGACATGAGTATACTAAAAGTTGTGTATAAATGGGTATCTATGGGCATTTTTCTTCAATGGTGCACAGGGACGTGTTGTGAAGGGTTCTCCTGGGTAAAACACAGGTTTTTCTTACACCATTGACATCTGGTGAACAGAAAGGGGCATCCAGCCACTAAAGCCAGCTGATTTTTCTTGCTGAAAGCCATGGTGCAGCTGGAGGGAGAGTGCTGCGCTGGGGTGGGCAGGTCAGGTGTGAGGGGCACATGGGGAGCTGTTGAGCTACCCACTGCCGTTCAGGCAGGGAGAGAATGGAAAGAGTAAATCACAGACTTTTTAGGGTTGGAAGGGATCTCTGGAGATCATCCAGTCCAACCTTCCTGCTGTGGCACAGTCACCTATATCAGGTTACACACGAACGTGTCCACTTGGGTTTTGAATGTCTCCAGATACAGAAGACTCCATGACCTCTCTGGGCAGCCTTTTCCACCCTCAATGTAAAGAAGTTCTTTCTTATGTTGAGGTGGAACTTGTGTTTTAGTTTATGGCCATTGCTCCTCATCCTGACTCTGGGCACCACTGAAAAGTCTGGCACCATCCTCTTGACACCTGCCTTTGAAGCAATTATGTGCATTGATGAGATCAAATGGTGCCCAGCCTGGTTCCATCCCGCCCTGGAGGATCCTGCTGCCTCCCAGCAGCAGGCGTCAGGGGGTGGCTGGGCTCTGTCCTGCCCCAGTGAGGGGCTCACCCGGGCTGGCCCCGGGCACCTGCTGCCCTGCCAGGGGCCCGAAGGGGCTGCGGACCGCCTCTGACAAACTGGAGCTGGTGACAATGGAACCCCATTTTGCTGATTTCCAGTCTCCGATTCGGGCAAGTCTAAATCCTGGAGTAAGTCGCACCAGCGCGGCCCAGCTGACATGAAGCCCGGGCTGTGCCCGGCCCCAGAGCTGGAACGGGCCGGGTCGGCGAGGCCGGAGGGCCGCGGGCACGGCGGGCTCCCGTCCCCTGGCCCGGGCCGGCAGAGGGCGCGGTGCACGGGCCTGCCCTACACGAGGGTGCGAGGTTTTCCCTTGGCCGGGGCTCCTTTGTTTTATGGGCCTCGTCTCCTGTGAAACCGCTGTAAAACAGCTCCAAGCGCAGGCACGGTGCCTCCGGCGGGGCTACTGCAGCGCTGGCGCACGGCTGGCACCGGCGCTCGCCCCGTCCCCGCCAAGAGCAGCATATCCCGGTTTGTGGACATGAGGGTTTCCCCCTCCCGGCAGCGCCCCTGAGGCACCGGCAGGCGGGAGCCGCCGGGCAGCCGCTGCCCCGGGAGCTCTGGCTCTGGAGTTTCCCGAATTGTCCCACTCGCTTGCTCGTGTGACTCGCCAGACATCTCCGTGGCCTGGACATCCTCGTCGGCGTAACCCCGGCAGAGGCACGATATGCCAGGGCTGCTGGCTCGTTCCATCCCACGTCTCGTTGGATTTTTCACCTAAGGCTCAGTGAATAAGTGAGAAATCCCAGGTCCCTCCTATCGGAATGGCTGCGAATCGCGGCTGAATGAGCCCACAGGTTTTCTGGTTTCCCCGTGTTCAGAAAGAGCGGCTGATAAAGCTGACTTAGGGCCACGCCTGGTTAATGGTTAACGAAGGAGTGCAGGGTGAAGTCCCGATGGCTACTGGAAAAGCCGTAGAAATCTCTTGAGATTAAAATTCCTTAGCCACTTCTGGTGATCTGTTCTTCACAGGGCAACTGTGAACTACGGGGAGCTGTAGAGAACTAAAAACAATACCTGTTTCCAAGATACCTGGAAAAGGAGTGAAATCCCCAAAAAGGTAAGGATAAATTCGGTAATGTCTGAAAGTGAAGCTACCTCTGCACTTTTACCAAATAATCTGATCCAACAAATCCACATAATTTGTTAGGTATTAAATTAGTCAGTGTTTAGAAGTGCAGCATAATATGCTAAATGTAAATATATTAATTGACATATGCTTAAGCCAGTTTTGGTGAGAGTCAGGAGTTCATGAAGTATTTTGAAATCAAAGCTTTGCAATTCACAGCATTTTTAAGACAACCTCTTCTTAACTGCTGCTAAAAATTGAGTTGAAGGCACTGCTGCTTAAGGGAAGCAGTCTGGAGGGATTGCAGTACTAAATGATGGTGTACTGGGCAGTCTTGGAGCTGGATCCCAGCTGACAAAGTAATTTTATTAATCTTTTCAAATTTGTTCATAAAAAAAATCTTATTTGTTTAAAAATTTTGTGCTCCTACTACTTGAGCTTAGTTTTGTTGTAAACCTGTCACATGAGGTGTATCCTCTTGTAGAGATCCTGTTTATGGCTCAGAGACTGGAGTGATCTTCACATGCTGACGCTACAATTTTATGTGGGGCTAAATGTGAAACAGCAAAAATTATTACAGCATTGCTGGGATTTGAAGAGTAGCAAGATGCTGAAATTGGAAAAGGAAAGATGAAATAAAATGACAATCACTGTTTACATTACAGAAATTTACTGCTTGTGTCAATGGTAAATAAAGGGAAAAAGAAGATACTCTAATGAAAGTTCAATGAAAAACAGATTTGCAGTATACCTGTGATACATGCTGAAAGGTTTCCTTGGGTGAGTGATGCCTCAAGGAAGAGCATCCTGGAATTCTGATGTTCAAAATGTGCATCCCCCACTAGCAACACAAAGTATGGAAACTGGAATTTCTTGCTAAAATTGCTAAAGGTTGTTTAAAGTTGTAAGAGAGTTTCTTTGATTGGTCAGTTGATCCACATCAATGGGAAATTTCTCTGTTGCTTTAGTGTATGTTTCTTACTCTGTTCTTTCCATTATGCTCTGTCCAGTTCTGGGCCCCTCAATTTAGGAAGGACGTTGAGGTGCTCAAATGGTGAAGGGCCTGGAACACAAGCCCTTTGAAGAATGGCTGAGGGAGCTGGGGTTGTTTAGCCTGGAGAAAAGCAGGCTCAGGGGAAACGCTATCATCTCTACAGCTGCCTGAAAGGAGCCTGTAGCCAGGTGGGGGTCGGTCTCTTCTCTCAGGCAACCACTGAAAGAACGAGAGGCCACAGTCTTAATCTGTGCCAGGGGAAGTTTAGGTTAGACATCAGGAAAAAAATTCTTAACTGAAAGAGTGATTGGGCACTGGAATCGTCTGCCCAGTAAGGTGGTGGAGTCACCATCCCTTGATGTGTTAAAAAAAAGACTGGATGTGGCACTCAGTGCCATGGTTTAGTTGATGAGGAGGTGTTAGGTCGTCGGTTGGACTTGATGATCTCAAACGTCCTTTCCAACCTTCATTCCGTGATTCTGTGAAGAACCGTTCACCTCATTCTTCTGAGGCACAAAAAAGGTATATTTTTTCAATCACAGATAATATATTTTGTGATCAGAAAAAGACATGGCCATTATTGCTAAGTGAAAAGAAAAAGTTCAACCTATACAACAAACTCAGTTTACTTCCAGCAGATCCTAATCCCAATCCTTTTACTCATCTCAACCATCTGTTACCTCTGCATTGTACACAATCCTCCAGAGTTCCTCTGATGAGTGCTTCCCCACTAAGCCAGTTCATGCTGATTATATTTTTTTTCTCCTAGCAGTGATACCTTTCCTGTAGAAAATTTTGGAATGAAACAAATGTTGTATGTTTTTCATACAACATTTTGTTGTATGTTTTTCACCTTTCTTGATCCTGCGTGGATTGTATCACTATCTATTCAAAACCAAATGAATAAACAGGAGAAGAAATATTGTGGTAAATAGTCATTTCTTCGAAAATAAATTGGGATTTTAGGGTTAGGCTCTTTGTCAGAGAACTGGCAAGAGCATTGTATGCTTAAAAGATTGCTCTTACAGCTTACTGTTAAAAAATACTGTATCATTCCCCCTTTTCCCACCACTCTTTGCTTGTTTTGAAAGGAACATATGGTTTTAAAATTCAGGGCAAGTTTTCTAAGCATTGTGAAGGTGTTAATAAAAATCAGTTTTATCATTCCTGATTGTATGTTTTCAGAGGAATTGGGTGGTTTACATGGAGTCAAATGTAGTTTAATGTTATTGTATTATGTCAGACATATTTTATTCCTGAATTTATTTTTTACAGCTTCAGAGGCAGACAGAGAGATTCTGTCTCTAAAAAGTTGATGACTGATGCAAGGATTAATGGCACATGATTTTTTTTTTTCATTTATTCTCCCTCAGTGAAATACTGTGCTGTGAGTCTCAGTGTAGGAACATGGGATGACTTGAAGGCAAAGATGTGACTCCAGTACTGTGTCACCTATCAAAACAGCCTCTATAGAGGATGTATCTCCCCATCTGTTAGGTACAGACTATCTTTGCAAGACTGGATGTGAAGCAGAGAGGTTAGGAAGGTTTTGAAGTGTTTTGAACAAAGGTAAGGTGGAAGGATTTCAGTCACTGAAAGGAGTATAAGGAGGGAGGGCATGGGACTCATCTGATCTAAACACTGGAGGCAATTGAAGCCATAGTAACAGCAACTGTGCATTCCAGTAGGAGCTGGAATATGTATAACCCTAAGTCAGGGTTATTATTAGCATTTCAGAGTTTCAAGCCAGTCGTGCCAAACTTGGGTTTGTGACATTCCTTATGCTTCAGAATTTTTTTTTTTTTTTAATCTACTGTCTGATTGCTAGGGCAACGTCAAGCACTGGTGTCAGCAATACTGGCATATAATTTGGAGTTCACTTTACAAAAAGGAAGGGAATAATCCCTTCCTGCTCGGTAGACAGGATATAAGAAGCAGACTAAAATCGGTGGAAAAAGAGGTCCTAGAAAAAAAAAATGCACTGGAGTGTATTGTTTAGGAAGGCTACAAATTCAGCATCAGAGTAATGCTGCTGCTGCTAAGTCACTTTTAATACCTCCCTGTGTTTTGGCCTCATTTGCACTCAGTTATGCTGTTGACAGACTGTTTCATTTAAATGAATAAACCTCACAGTTTTTAGATTTTCTTTTTTCTGACACATGATAGCGCAGGTACAGTTAACGTGACATAACAAGAGAGAAGCATCATTACTGTGACTAGTCATGCAAAAAAGCGAGATGGGAAATTACAGATATGCTACATATGGTGCTTTCTGCTTTTAAAAACAATTTGAGCTCAGAGAAGTAGAAAGGATTGAGCTAATCGTAGAACCAGCTCGATGAATTTCAAGGCAAATATACATTTCCAGACACATGGGACAAGCTGAAGACTGCTGAAACGCCAGCATGCTGGGAGAATGGCTGGCAGACACCTTTTCATCTTGGACAATACCCTAAAGGAAATGGCCTTTCAGTGTGGCAGATATTGTCCCTTTCTGTGCTGCTTCTTTAAAGGGAGGGAGAGGGAATGAATGCAAAGGATTTCAGAGGAGGTGTCATTTCTTTAACGGCATCCTGTGGGTGCATTATATTGCAGAGACCTTTTTCTTTGTCTCTCAGTCTGATTAGCACATGTCTTTGTGCAGTTTTAAAATGCTTGGACAGTTTTCCCTGAAGAAATACATGTGCCTTCCAGCAGTTTTAAATTGCTCTTGATATGTTTGATATCCTTATACATCTGCAAACCCATCAGAATCTTGCTGAGTTCTTGACTGTAATTCTTCCTGTGGTAATTATATTTTCTACAGTTTTAACCACACATGATGTGAAAAAGTGTCTGTTTTTAATGTGCTGTCTTTAATTTCCCAGAATTGTCCCTCTTGGGCTTTTAGAATTTGAAAAACAGAAAGAAGTTCTTTGTCTTCTCCCCGTACTCTTTTGTTCACTTATCCTTCCCTTGGTTTCTCTCATGTTGTTCTGTTTTCAAAGCTAACCAGGCCCACTCATTTGAATCTTCCCCAGAGGACAGCATAAGTGCCTTAGAAGAGAAATCTTCTCCTATGCTTCAGGAGGGCACTGAAGTCTTTTTGAAAGTGAAAATCTGAGAGAATATTGAATGTTCAAGAAATGTTCCAACAATTGATCAAAAGTCATTAGAATATTTTTCCTGTAATTCTCCAACTTGTTCTTAGTGGATCCAAACTTCTTGCTATTCTTGATCATTCTACTTATTAAACACAGGTTTTCATCCAACAGTGCCACCAACATTGGTAAGACTAAGTTTGACCCTTAAGACTTCTTAACTCTCTCTGTATCCTGTGTTACTTCGGATTATTTGTACTGAGCTTCATGCAGCTCTGTACTGACTATTCAAGATGTGGCATTCCTAGCTCTTCTCCCCAGTTCCTATGGCTGCATCTTTAATAGGAAAAAAGAAGAAGGGGGAGGGGGTAATGGGATGGTGGAATGATACCCTTTTACTGCAAGTTTTTGTATCTCACAAATATAAAGGCCCCCAGGTATTGTGGCTTTCATATATTTCAGACTGCTGAAGTAGTGGACGCTGAGACCTCCAGCTGTGGTTAAGGTGGTACATAGAAAGAATGGACCAGAAAGAATACTTGCTGTAGTGATGGGTAGTGAGAGGTCTGAGATGGGAGATGATGAGTAAGCCTGTATTCTACTAAAAGACAAACATCTAAGAGAATTTGTTGGAGAGAAAGAGGAATATTGTGTGTGTCTGTCTTATGAAGACAGGCTGAGGGAGCTGGGCCTGTTTAGTCTTCAAAGGAGACAAGTGAGAGGGGACCTCATTAATGTGTATAAATATCTGAAAGGAGGGTGTCGAGAGGATGGATCCAGGTTCTTCTCAGTGGCGCCCAGCAATAGGACAAGAGGTAACGGGCAGAAACTGATGCACAGGAAGTTCCACCTGAATATGAAGAACTTTCTTGTGCAGGGGCGTGAGCACTGGAACAGGTTGCCCAGAGAAGTTGTGGAGTCTCCCTCACTGGAGATATTCACAAACCATCTGGACAAACCTGTGCCATTTGCTCTTCGATGACCCTGCTTGAGCAGGGAGGTTGGACCAGATGACCACTGTGGTCCCTTCAACCTGACTCATTCTGTGATTCTGTGGTCTGTTGCTCAGGATTATTGACACATACTGAAGATGTTCCATAAGATGATCGTATTTTCTGCCCGAGTATAAAGGACCAGCTAATTTTACAGATTTTGCTTTGCAAGTGGAAACACCTAGGGACCAAAAGAATTGATTTTTGGAATGAAAGAAATTATTTTTTGGAATGAAAGAAATTATACTAGAGAGTATCTTTTTGAAACATTTCTCATTAAAAGTAGAAACTAGGAAAGTGTTACAGACGTCTTCATATTAAATAGTAAGAGTTTAATAATTAAAAGCAACTTAGTGATTATCTTAATCTATGAGGAAAATTCCTTCATAGCAATAAGTTTCCAAAATAATGTGTAAATAAAATTTAATATCACAATGTAGAATCAGATGAAATACTTGATTGTGAGAATTTGAACACTTTTGCATGACTGCTTAACACTATTAATTATTATTAAAGACCAACAGTAAACTGGCGTATGAAGTCAAACTTCATAACAAATGTAGATACAGAACTATAATTGCTCAGAAGTAGAAGTTCTGAGACCAAATACATTTTTTGGTATTCATTCATCTTAATTAACCAATTCAACTGATTAACTGAAATTAACCTATTAAGCAATAGAAAGCATTTGTGAAGCTTTGTAAACAATAACAGCATAAGCTTAGCTTTGTGGAATGTGCACACTCAAACAAAAAACATTTTGCACCCCATCTAGAGCACCAGTACAGGCATCTGCAGGCAGTCACCAGCCAGAAGCAGGGCCCTGGCCTGAGCCAGCAGGAAAAACCAGCAACCTCTGACTGGATGCACACATTGCACATACTGCTGTGATTTTCCTTTTTTAATGTTTTTTTAGCATTTTAATCTTCTTTTCTTATGGCATATTCTTCTGTTTCTTCACTATTCTTTTCCTTCCAAGGAAATTTATATTTAATGTTGGCATCTGTCCCTAGAATACGCCTTTTTATCATCATAATAGAATTTATTTAATTATTTAGCCATACGTTCCTTGTTTGTTGAGGCTAATGTCAGACAGCCTTTACTCAGGTGGCTATAGAAGTACATGCTTCTATATGTTAAGCTTCTCTTACAAGATCTTTTCAGACTCTCAGAAGTCCTTCATTTTCTGGTTGCTAACATGACAGGTGCCTCACACCCTCTCTCTCCTGTTTTCTGCTGCCTTGCACATGCCAGGATTTTTTCTTGGCACTGCTCACGAAGGCAACGACTTGTCTCCTCATTTTCCTGCCCTGCCAGCTCTTAAATGGGCCCATATTGTGCCATTCTCCTTGGGTACCTGGGGACCAGGTACAAAGATGTTGATTCCTGAGCAAGTATTGCAGGACCACATCCTGAGGCCTGCCACACCTGCCAGGATGGGGGCCTATTGTTCTGCTAGGCTGCTGAAAATGACATTTCTTATAATGAAAAGTTTAAATTCAAAAGGTAAAATGCAGAGCCTTGCAAATGTGTTTTGTGGTAATGAAAGATAAGGCACAAAAAATAGAATGCATTATTATGATTGTATGTAAGTGTGAGGATTCTCTGTAGCTGCATCAGCAGCTCAGCTAGTTATAAGGCTGATCTCAAGAATATCTGCCCACGGCACACAACTGTTGTGTGAATTCATGCCCTGGGTTGTTCTTACGCCTACCTCTGCCTCCTCCTTTTCAAGGTTATTGATACATATTTCTATTGTACATCCTAATGAGTATGTTCCTGCCTTTGGGTGATTTCCATTCTAGCTCCATCCAAAAATCTGAGATGCAAACATATTTTTTGTCTGTTTAATTTTCCTTTTTCTAAAAAAAAATATTTTTTTTACCATTGCAGTAATTTGTTACCATGTTGACTGCTGTTCTGTTCAGCCCAGTAATTACTTAATTGCATACTAGTCCTTAAATGACTTTGAGTGGTGAACTACTCATTTGCTACTACTGTGGCTTTCTCACGTTTCCTTTCAAGGTTAAAAAGAAAATAAGACAAAAAATGTCAGTCTTCTTTGCTACAGCTTTTACTTTATTTTGAAGGTTCCTTTGGACTATGTTTTTTTAACTTTGCAAGAGTAGATTTCTTACGCTTTTGAATATATATATTAAAAATACATTGTGCCTTTTTGGAGCAACAATTTTTTATGTAATACCTCTTTATGAATAGTCATTTTAAAAGCACATAAATTTGGTCAAAATTTCATAGCTGGCAGAAGGAGTAAGATATTACAGGTGGTATAGGGACGCCAGTGTTATTAATAGTACAAAATAAAAAAATGTTACAGATCAATAAGTACTGTGAGTTAGTGCCTTCTTTCTCACCTGTTCTTATTTATCCTGTTCTTGATAGTGGTTGTTAAAAAGCACCTTTTGGTTACCATTTTATTTAGAAAATCGTCCCTAATTTGAATGTTTCATTGATTTTGAAACTTACAATTATCTTGATGCTATGCAGGTTCTTTGGTGGACCTGTAGGCTTGTTTATGCTGTTTTACTAGGAAAGGCATATTGACACATTTTAAATTTATCTTGCTTGTTTTGAGGGTCAAGTTCCATCACAAGAATGATGCTATGGAGGTTATTTGCTTCAAATTGCTTTCAGGTATTTATTTTTAGTGTACATATGTTTGGTACACAAATTACAGAAAAAAGTTGTGTGAAGAAAGGTGTTTGCTTTTCTGAAGTTTTGAATGTTACTACATCGTGTTGTTGCAACATAATTACAATACAAAGATTATCACACCTAGTACAGCTGACCTTGCTGCCAGGTTCTGATTTGTCATCTTTTTGTGTTTTCTACTGCTCAGCACAACTCCATGTTAGAAGTGAATCCAGTACTTGCTTTCAGGAGAGGATTAGGGGTTTTTTGAAAAAATACAGTTCCTACAGACAACTGGTAGTTACTTTAGCAACAGAAGTCTCTGATAAATAGTAGAGGTGTTTTGAAATTGCTAAGATGATGAATCAAAATTTATTATATCTAAAGCAGGCTAAAACCTTATTTTTCTCAAGAAAAGTACCTGTTAAAGGAAACTGGAGGTAAAACAGAACAAACATAGACATAGAAGCACCATTCATTTATTTGAAAATCAGCAGGAGGGTTATCTTTTCAACCGAAAAGGAAATGTTATGAACATGAATGACTTATTCAATAGATGTTTAACAGGAAAAACATAAAGAGAAATATGAAATAGGTAATGCTAGATGATGGAGTGTAACAGCTGTGAGTACAGGAAGTTGTGTCCCCTGCTGTAGTTTAGACATCATTTCCTTCTTCACTGCACAATGCCTCTACATTCCCATTTCAATCCTAGGCACAATATTCAGCCCATTTTTCACATAAGAAAAAAATTGATTTTTGGTGCCCGAGGAGGATGTGAACAGCTTCACTGTAAGAAAACCCACAGCTCCACCTATCTCTATTTCAAATTCAACAGGCAGAACTATAGCAAATGTTCTGAGTCTTAACACAGGTTCTGGATCCCTTATTCCCCAATCTTCTTCCACATGCTAGTTGAGGATGCTTCTGGTCACCTGGTCATCACAGTTTTACAGCTTGTCTTCTTGGATAGCAGCAGTAGCAGCCAGCAGAGCTGAAAGCTGCAGAGCTGAAGAGAACTGTATAGTCTTGAGCATCCAGAAATACTGCCAGGCTTTTTATGACAGCTTACTATTCTAGCATTGGTAGAAACCAACTCTTCTTTGTAAGTATCCATTGAATATAGTGTAACGCTATTTTTCATGGGATTTTTTTCAGTGAATGCGAAGTAAAGAGATCATGTAATTAATCCTTTGTTTAACATAGCTTTATTTCCTTTATCTTAGCAGTGTTGCAGGATTGGAATGTGGTTAATATGCATTGTACTCACAGCTGAAGAATCTTGAGTTGGGCTTTTTTTTTTTTAAATGTAGTAAATTAATTTCCACAATTATTCTTCTTGAAGACTACAGCCACATAAAATGTAGACCTGGGTTGTATGAGTTTGATTGTGTAAGATAAATAAATTATAATTTTGATGAAAGATTAGTGTGATTTTACATGCTGAGCATACATATTAAGAAAGAAGATTAGCAACCAATGTAAAATATTAACTGGTTTTAAATCATTCACAAGTCAGAGAATGTAGATACATAGCTGTTTTCTTACTTTTCATTTCAATGGGCAACAGTAATAGGTTTAGAGTGGTGTGTTGTTGAAAGAGAGAAACTGAAAATATCTCTTAGAATTCAGGAGAGGCTATGGGCAGGTTAAGTTATCTTCCTTCATTATATTTTGCAATGTATGTAACATAAAATGTGGTAGTGGTTCTCCTTCCCTAAGCATAATTTCACACCATTCTGTGTTCTCTGAGCACTGAAAAACAGTGAAAAGTGACATTCCTCAACCACTTCCTGCTGGCAAAAGTTAGCCTGGTGGTAGAGGTGGAAGAGATGTCTCTTAAAACTACACAGACCAAGATCACTAAATACGAGAGTGCTTTTTTAAGAGCTAGCAGAAAGGAAGAAAACAGAAATCTCAAAATTTCCAAAACTTTCCTAGACTGTCTTTCAGAGAACCCTGCAGAATATCAGACTGCTGTGAAAACAGTTTGCTTCTAGACTGGCACCATCTGACCTCAGCACAGAGAGGTTCAAAATTTGTGCCTCTGACCAGAGACAAACCCTGCCAGAGTTTTGACAGAGGGTGCTGCCACTTTAAACCTGGCCTAGATTTAGGCTGTTTGGATTTCAAATCCAGCTGGAGCCAAATGTGGTAGCACAGAAAAATAAGCTGGAAGAGAACAACACTTCTAGCAAAATATTTTATGGAAAATTCCTCTCAGAACTTACCCAGCATTTCACAGCATATGGCAAAGACTTGCATCTGTACATGAAAGCAGGAGCTTGAACTAAGGCCTCTGAGTACAAATGTAATGAATACATTGGACTGTCCTTCTTATTTAACTGCCTGTCTCTGCCAGTAAATCCTGGCTAAATGAGAGCCTGTCTCTCCTAATGATAATGTGGAAGCTGTGATTATCTGAGGTGTGGAAGTGAACAAGATCATAAGGAGAACAGATGGCAAGCAGTTCTGAGTGGGGAGATGGCTGGCTGCACTGTGGTGAAGCTACCTGCAGCAGCTTAAGCTGTTATCTTTCCTGGCTCACTCTTTTCCCTCCTAGCTGGAGATGATTGCCTTTCTTATGGAGTTGGCAGGATGGAGCATGTGAACACTTGGTGGCTCTGTCACCTAATGTCACAGGGACAGGCAGATTCTTTTAGGGATCCTTGGTAGAATGAGAATTTGCCACAGGGCTTTAGGTACAATTAGACCTTTATTACTACAATTAAACACTTAATTTTCAGCATAGTTTATTGTTACCTTCAATTTTTAGGATTTATTGTAGTTTATTGCACAGTTTTTATGAATTATGCTTTCAGCTAAGCAAAACTTCTAGTAATGATTGTAGCTTTCTTACTATCTAGAGTCTTTAACTACCTATACTTTTAGTCACTGCAGATCATTTCAAATTCTTAATAATCAGTGCATGATACAATAATCATAATCTGGACTCAGACTTTACGCAGGAGAACATGATTCACTCCGTCTTCAGAGGAAGAAGGCAGCAGTGGCTGTGTCCCAGACCAGTGGGGGTTTGTGGGTGTTGCTGTCCAGCATCAGGCCTTGCAGCTGTTTGATTTTATAGGCAGTATCTCACGTACTGTTACATTTCTGTATTCTATAACAGGTGTTACCATATCCTGGTAGCAGTCTTGCATGGGCAAATAGTTCTTTCACAATGCTGACAGGGGATCTGGCTGTTCTGTCAGATCAATGGGGGTCATCACATCTTGGTGACAACTACAGTGTTGAAAAGTGGAAAAGTGAAGGAGGTGATATGTGACCAGCACACTTACATGTTATGACTGTTTGTCTTAGGCATTGGTTATGCTAATCATACGAGCAGTTGTCATAAGCAGGGTCACATGGCTCAGTGGAAAGACTCATCTTAATGTAAATGCATCTTCCTGCACTAAAGCAGGTGGGCTGTGTACATATATCACTCCCAGCTCTGAGGTGAAGACAACAACCCAGAGCAGAAGGGAGCAAATATTACCTTACTCATTGCTTCAGCTGTGAATGTGTGTCCATGACCAGGGAGACCCTGTGCATGTGGAAGATCTGCTTCCCACTCAGTTCTCCGGAGCTCTCGTTTTGGGATATGTATGTAGTGGGTTGGCACTGGCTGGATGTCAGCACCTACAAAAGCCTCTCTGTCGCTTCTCTCCACAGCTGGACAGGGGAAAGAAAATGTAACCAAGGGTTCCTGGGTTGAGATAAGGACTGGGAGAGATCACTCATCAAATATCATCGTGGGCAAAACAGGCTCGAATTGGGGATATTAATTGAATTCATTACTAACAAAATCAGAGCAGGATAATGAAAGTAAAAGAAATCTTTAAAACACCTTTGCCCCACTCCTCCCTCCTTCCCAAACTCTACCTCCTCCTTCCTCAGCAGTGATGGGAGACAGGGAATGGGGGTTTATGGTCAGTTCATCACAGGTTGTTTCTCCCGCTGCTGAGGTAGAGGAGTCCTTCCCCTGCTCCAGCGTGGGGTCCCTCCCACAGGAGACAGTTCTCTATGAACTTCTCCAATGTGCTCTACTAAGCATAAGGTCTCCTGAAGCTTTGCACTTGTCTTTTCTGGAAAGATGCATGTGTTAGCACAGACTGAAGGGGAGCCAAAGACACCTTTGCAGAAAAGCTGACAGAGAGGTAAAGCAAGAAACACTGGTGTGATCCCTTGCCATAGCACTTGCTGTAATCTCAGACAACTGGGTACCAACATGCTCTTAATGAAGAGACTCTAGTGATGTTCTCATCCTTTCAAGAATGACTCAAGTCTTACAGTGGTGGCAAATGCTCTTCCAAGCTAATTCTAAGTGCATGGCCCTTGTGACAAGGCATTAATCTCAGTCAGTGGCAAAATACCTTCTCAACCAAGCACTGTGTGTTCTTTGATATCTTTGTAAACAGTGATCCAAACAAATCACTCGCTCCAGAACAAGCACTGCATTGTGTTCTCTCTGTATCTCAAGCCATCTTTGTTCCTCATGCCTCACCTGGGTCTGTCTTTTCATCCACATGGGGGTTATTCCATTCATAAACTAACTGCTCTAACTTGCCTTTTCTAACATGAGGTCTTCCCAGCACATTTAAGGCCTCATAGCAGTTCATCTGTCAGCCACAGCTTCTGTAAAGCTCACAATAGTCAATGCTTGAGAACACTCACTCTGTGAGCAATACATGGCTGGATGAGTGCCCTGGCAGTGCCTACGCCCCTAGGTAAGCACATCTCAGCTCACAGCAGAAGCTATTCCTATCTCTGTATTGGAAGAGTCTGCCTACTGTGATTGCAGCCTGCTCTCACTGTCTCTGTGACTCTTCACAGCCTGTCAGTTTTTCTGTTGACACTTTTTCAGTTCATCACAACCTCTCTTTTCTGTAGGCTTGCTTCCATAACAGTAATATGCTCAGGCTGCCTTGAACCAGCAAATGGTACATTAACTCCTCTGAAACTGTGTGTATGAGTCTGTGTCCATGTTCACTTCGTTAGCAGTTCCTTTTTTTCTTTCTTTGGTTTACCTTCACATGTTCACACAACCAGCAATAGGAACTGAACAGGGAAAACAAGTCACACATAAAATATTTATGAAAAAAGAGGATAGTTACTTTCCCAGTTTGTCAGCTCTGTCTCAGATTCATCTCCTGGCTAATCTGTTGCAAAGTCTACTTATGTTCTGCTGGAGACTTAGGTTTTATCCTCATACATTGAGAGTAATCCATCTATTTGCGTCGGAAAGCTTTATTTAATTCTTACTTTCTTCCAAAGGAAATACACCCTTTGTTTTAATTAGGAAATTGTTAGTTGCACATTTTATCTAAAATATTCTCTTCTTTCTTGTCTCATCTTTGTGCTTATGCAGATTTGGACCTTGTTTATGGAACATAAAAGGGTTTTTCATTCCATTCTCACTTGTTTGTGTTTCTTTTACCTTCTCGTAGATAATTTCCTGTAACTAGTGTTTTTACATTAATGGAAGAATATACTGGGGGGGGGAAAGAAAGACAAAGATGGGGTTCTGCTACTGTTCTGGTTTTGAAGGAGCAACTGCAAGGAAAACTGGGAAAAATGCCTGTAGTCTCCAAATAGCATCCTTAAATTACAGACACAGAATAAACCAAATACAACAAACTAGTGGGGTTTTTTTATGCATAGGCAAGTGACTATTCCTTTGACACCAAACGTGGAAAACAGGCACAAACATTGTACTAGATCCCTAATTATTTTTTTTCAAATTATTTTCTCAGTGTCTGAGATATTGAGTCTAAGTCAATTTAAAGCCTTTCATGTTATAGCTCAGAACAGGTTTTTTCAAATAATGTTAGGCTCAGCGAACTACAGCCCAAACACATCTTCATCAAATTTAGTACCTAGACCCACACCACGAGGCTAGCATGAGAAGAGTGTCAGGTTATTCAGGTAAGGGAAAAACAAAGTTGGGTGTAGAGCCATCTAATCATAACTGGATTAAAAGCTTGAGGGAACTGCCATTTCATTTCTAACCTGCATTGTACAGTGAGGAAGAGGTGAAAGCTGTTAGAAAGTGGGTACAAACTGTTTAATCCCCTCTGCTTTGATCCACGTCTTTGCATACAGACTGACAATGGGACTGCAGTGACTGATAACACAGTCTACTTCATTTTCTGGTGCTGTGCTGGAGCCTCCTGTTCAAACAGCCTCTCTCCCACCTCGTTTGCAATCCAAAGGGTTCAGTAATGGTAATAAGAGGGTGCTATTACTGCATGGGCACAGCATCGTTTACGTATCATCATCACGGTTGACTTCCATGTGCAAAAAAATATTGAAGCTTGTCCCTTTTTAGCTGTGAATAATAGGTCTGTTGGGTGCTTACCAACAAGCCCCAGCCTTTAAACCTTTTGGGATCATCTGTTATTTCTCACACGCTGGTATCCTGAATTTTGGAACAGTTTGGCGCTAAAGGGGGGATCTCTATTAGTTTTGTTCTAGTAGTAAGGGAAGTTGTTCTGTGTCTGTGAAAGAGAAAGCAGTCTGAAGGGTCTGAAACAAATTCACAGGGCCACATCAAGTCTGACTTAGCCAGCACCTGTGATAGAAAACTTAATGATCTTCCTTTTTTCCATCACAAAGATTCTGTTAAACAAAGATTTGTTTATTGCCAACAGTTGATGATGAGAATTATGAAACTAGTACGAGCCAGAAGAATTTCTAAATTGTAGAAGAGACATGGAACATGCTTTTTAGAAGGGCATTTAATTCCCCTTTTCCAGCTTGCCTGTTGTACCTTCACACCTTATTTCCTTTTTCTTCCTGAGAAATTACAAAAAGAAATATTTTAATGGAAAATGTGACTATTTTCTCTTCGCAGCAAGCTTTACAGGTGCAGCAGAAAAATAAAAACACATCAGGTGACTTTGAGGCTGTATTTCAACACTGATTGAACCAGCATTTTAATACTCCAATCTTAATTTTAGTTTCCATTTTTAATTTCCTTTGAATGTTATTTACCTTTTGCAAGTCATTTGGATGAAACATTGAAATGACATTTCAGTTATCTTTAAGTTTACTAGAGACAACTTCAATTTTTGCATCTCACAAGAAATTTTGAATTTTCAGCCTTTTCAATCAAATTCAGGAAGAAAGAAATAAATAGGAAAAGTCGCCAAAACACTCATTTTCCTATGGGGTCCCAATGTGCCCAGTTTGTAACCCTGTGCACTCAGGAGTTGATGTGAGGTAGAAAACATCTCAGAGGCTGTGGCAACTGACTTTGGGATTTCTTGATGCTTTTCAAGATTGAAGAACTAATCATTACAGCAGCCAACCCAGGCATTGGAAATGCAAGTCAGATCATAGAATAACATCTTGTACAACAAGTGCAATGCAGTGAAGCTCACCTGGGGAGTTTAGGTACTGTTTTTATTTTGAATAGGCTCTTCCAGAATTGTAGCAGAGTTGTCATTGGTCTTGTAACATTAGAAGAGCAAACACAGCCATGACGGTTTTAAAAACTGTGACTTTTTCCTCCTTCACAGAAAGGTTGGCTGTAATAATACTGCAGTGGACTGGAGACTGGTGTGAGAGCAATGACCATCTCAGATCTGCCACACTACCAGGCTATAAGCTGTTTAGGACTATGAAATGCTGATAGTATGTTTTTTAGATTAACTTGACTGAAATAAAAACGACAGGAAGTCACCTGGATTCATCTAGGAAAGAGAACTCCACATAAAACTTTTAGAATAGGAAAACAAATCTTAAACGCGTAGAATTGCTTTTAAGTGTACATATGATTAAAGAGAGAAACTGGAAAAAGTTGGATAAAGCTTATCTGGGGATGTTAATTCCACAGCTATATACCTGCTCCGAGCTTTCAGTCACTTGAGTGGTACTTCAACCATACCTGTGTTTCTTTCCTGGCAATAATATTTCACAGAAGTGAATCAAAGCACTTGCTTTTGCTGCAGCAGCCTCAGCAGAAATGTCCCGGAGTGTGCAGCACAGACGGGGAGCCTGTGATCAGACACTCACTGCTAATGAACTCGTGAATGCAGCCCCTGGAAGAAAACACAGGGCACTGCAGAGTTAACCTAGGCAAGGGCCGTTTCTCGGTCGGATCCTGCTGCTTCTCGGGGAGCTTTCTTTGCAGAGAATATTTTGGAGGAGCTGTGGGAGGAGGGGGAGATGCTGCTGCTGCACGTTCAGTGCATAGCCCGTGACTGTGATAGGCTGAAGGGACATGGATACTCTGTCTATATATGCTGGCAACTGCATCCTCTCTGCTTTACAGCTGTCACTGAGGAGCAGAGAAAGGCAGTGAGAAGGGCAGGGGAGAAGCAAAAACCTTACCAACTCGCTGTAAGTAACATTCTTTGTCCTTAAGGCTTTATGGTTATTAAATTCAAGTAGGTACATTTGGATTACTGCAACAATTGGTTATGGAGAGTGGGAGCTCAGTTAATAAACAGCCAGCTTGTGTTATTTTAGGGACAATAATAATAATAATAATCAAAAGAAGCATTTATTTTTAATCTAAGTTTGCACAATGTAGTGTACACCTGTTGTGTTGTGTTTGCTTGTTTTTACATCTGATGTGTCAGCTGTAACAGTTTATATACATTTATGTAGAATCCCATGTATACGAAAGTTTGTACCTTGTCTTTCCAAGTACAGCAGTGCTTGCAATAACCAAGCAGAATTTGAGAAATTCTCTGCCAAATATTCTGAATAATAAAATTTCAAGGTAAATCAAATGCATTACTTTTTTAGGGTGAAGTTTTCCTCAGAAATAACCCTTTCCCATCACTGTAGTAAGATCTCAGTGGGGAACATTATGAAGTTGCAGACTCTGTGCCAGAGTAAATGAATACAGCCAGCAACTTCTGGAAAATCTAATTCTTTAAATAAAATGTAGGGGTTATAACATATACTCCTAATTCTTTACTTGTGCAAAGGTCCAGTTCCTTTTTTACTCATGATGAAGTAAAATTCATCCTTCATCTCTTTTTCTGGAAATATCCTATTGCCAGCAGGGGAAGTTCAGCTTAACAGTGGCAACAGCTGCAAAAATCTTCAGTTGGGTTCAGTAGCAGGAAGTTCTTGTGGCTTCAGCGGTGTCACTGAAGCACCATGAGCCCTTAATTTACATTTTGGTCTGCAACAATCAGTTGGCAGAATAGAAAATGCACATGACTCATATATTGGACAGATAAACAGTTATTACTTTTTTTGAGCAAATACAGCTATCAGTTTTAGATGCTGTTAATGTGTCTATGCATTCTTTCTGTCTGTATTTATAAGCAGGAGCTGCTAAATGATTTTATTTTGTTAGCTGTTGTTTATTTTAGTTTGATGAACTGGAGAAGAGGCAGACATAAAATTACAATGCATCAAATATACGTCTCTCCTCATCTTTTCTGCTTTTCCTCTTTTCCCTCTTTTTTCTGCTTTTTTATCTTTTTTTGCTTTTTCTTTCTCAAAACAAATTTCCTGGTAGCATTTGGATATATTTTACATTCATATTTAGTAAATATAAAAAACCCCACCCAGGTTCTAAAATAATAGACAATACTTTTTAACAGAAATAATGAATAAGCTGAATGTTATCAGCATAATACTATACTATAAATATCTTTAATAATTACTTGTGTGTAAACTACTCATTTGTATGGTTCAGTTTCAGATAAAGTAGAAAAGTGCTTGCAAATGAACATATGCAATCTAAAGACCAACAACAGTTTTTGTAACTTCAGTAAAATAATATGTGGCTGTATTCTAATTTCAGTGCACTGAGGTAGAAGGAGTAGTTTAAAAAAAAACAACAAAGGATATGTTAACCTTAGATTGTGTAGTGTACTTGTCCTCTGACAAATTACAGCAAAATCAAAGACCAAGGAGTTTATATATGAATAAGTAAAAAAAATACACTGATATAATTTAAGGTTTAACATGATTTTTCTTGGTTTTACCTGCAGTTTAGAGCAGAACTCAATCTTCTCCAGTAAAGTAGAATTTGATCTGCATTATGTAATGGTGACAATAGCCATTGATTCTTGCTGGGAACAAAAGTGTTCAGGCAGAATATATGCTTGGTAAAATTTTATTTTATCAATCAGAATGAGGCTGTCAATGAATTTGCATACAAACTGCTCGCAGTGTGATAGAGGTTGATAATTGGGCAGGACACCTCGTGAGAAGCTGTGCTCTCCTAACCTGGGGTTCAGCTCGCAGATACTGGATATGCTGAAACTCATCCTGGGAGGTGTGGGATCTCTGAAAGTGTGGAGACTTTCTTACTCTTTAGGAGCCTTCAAGAAGATAGACCACTATTAAATACTTTAGAGAGAGGCTTAGTTTCTCTGAAATTTCCATTTAGTTTTGGAAACTTGGCTTGCATTATTTTGCAGTTTAAGTTCCTTCGAGTTAAGTGGATATTCTGAGGGCATGCAGACTCTTAACACTCGTCCCTTCAGAAAGTACGGATTCTCTCAAACAGTATTTTCGTTTTAAACCCTAAGGCCTGAGTTGTCTGAACTATTTTGCTACTTAGAAAATCTCTATATTTTTAAAATATACTGGCATAGACGGAAGGTCTCTTCCAATGCATTGTGTTGTTTTCTTGTACATGAGTTTTATGTGCATGCAAGAGGTAGAGATGTTCTGTACTGGTAGAGAAGTGAAGTAATTTGCATTAGTGAGCATTACAATTGAGCATTACAAGTGAGCATTACTAGTGAGCATTACAATTGTCTGCTGGAGATGGCTTCCATAGCAAGTATTACTTCCAAGCAGATGAAGTGAGATCTATAGTGAACAGTTCAGGAAGAGAATAAAAATAGGGATGAAAGTGTAAGTGGGTCTTGTCACTCAAAGAAGAACAGATATAAAATAGGAGGTGAAAAGGATGACCGCTGTGTTCCTGCAAGGAGTATGCCTTCACAGTTCCCCCGTGAGATAAATATATTACTGCAGGTAGGGAATTTTCAGGGAAGGACTTTTAGGAAAGAAGATGCATGAATAGAAAAAAGTAGATTTTTAATTTCTTGGTATTGTCTCTGGAGGAAAGAAGAATTAAATACTTTGCTTCATATTGAAGCAGTTTGATATATTTCACTGCATCAAACTGACTTGTAAGAGTATTAGAGGTTAAGTAAATACTAGTTCATATCAATTTACAACACTGTAGCACATTTGGGATGAAAGGCTCAACCTTTGATTCTTCATGTTTAAGCTTCCTGGTTCAGTTACTTCTTCCATGCAAAACAGTGAGTTTCCCCTGTAATTTGATTCTTTGCCTGAATTTTGCTATTGCAACAGTGATTTATGACAGAAGCAATGCAGCCAAAACAATGCTAGGATGAGGCAGTGAACCTCCCATTCATGGGAAGAAGTAAAGTTAGCCAATAACAAACAAGATCTTAGTGATTATACAAAATGTGTATTTTTTCAAATTGAGTTCCATAGACTAAAACCATGGAATGTGTATCTGATATTTAGATATAATATTTTATTTGCTTATCCTGATGTCCAAAAATAACTTTGTCCAAACTTCTAATAATAAAAATAACAATAAATTATATCAGCATAGTGTGTAGCAACAAGATGATATAAATGTCACAAGTTATAAAACATACCATATATGTTCTGGTAATATGATAAAGTAAATTATTTTTTTTCTTATAAAGTAAATTCTTTTTTTTTCTGTGTGTTTGTGAGCTGTTTTGAGCTTACACATAATGTGATTTAATTTATGCCATTTGATTTGTATTTTAGGAAAAGACCACATGGTCCACAGAATTTTTTATGTTGTGGTCCCTTTTATTTGGTTACTACAAAGTAAAGCTAGGGAATAGTATAGTGATGCTCTTACACAGTGATACTCTTACCTGTCCTGATGCTGTACTTGGGGTTCACTGGAACCACAGATGTGGAATGAGATACTCAGCTGAACTGATCTGTGTGTAAAGGTCTGTAGGAATAACTGTACCACCTTGGTGAGTCATAGCAGTGCTGGAAACACCAATACTCATGTTCTGAATCAGTTCAGTCTCAGGCATCTCCCACTAATTTGTCAGTTGTGTGTTAAATTCTTTTTTTCATAGCTTTCTTCTCTGAAACCAGAGGGAAAAATAACAGATCACTTCATGCAAGTTCTTTAGGGCATGCTATAGCAATGAACCCGTTAATGAAATAGCACAAAAGAAATAATAATAGCATGAATTAAGGGTTATGTTAGAGATACGTTGAAAAAGAAGTGCAACAGTACAATATTTGGATTTCTTCTGGCAAAAATATCTAAACCAAAGCCTTAGTGTGTAATTAGATCACTGCCACAGAAATGCATATTGATTGCTGCAGTTCATGCTAATTTCTTTAGAGCGTTTATTAACATTTTGAACAATAAACAAAGATGTGTTAAATAATAATGCACGTAAGATTTAGGGAGTATGGAAGAAATTAAATCACCCTGATTTTAAAGGAGTAGAAACAAAACTGCTCACTTAAACACAGCTTTTCGAAAGGGAGGTGACACACAAAGCTGCCCACTGCACATTCCAAAGACTGTAATGACCACTGGTAATATATTTCCAGCAACTTAGTAGCAAGATATGAGAAAAGTCCTAATACCCCTTCATGAAAGGTATAGACAGAGCCAAATAAACACTTACGTGATGATTAAAGAAAATACTAAAACACTGGTAAAATAGCAACAGGAGCAACCATCTCTGGGGATCTAGAAGTCCCTATTGTGCAGATCCTTGCTCTCCCAAGTATTTTGTGACCTACAGTAGCACCCTGCCTTCTTAAATAGAAGCAGAAGCTGCTCCACACAAATCCCAGATCCTCTGTTTGTAGCAGCAGAGACGTCTCTAAGACAGTTCTTTTTAATGATGTCATTCTTTTGTGATGTTACAGTAGTAATTCAAATGTAATAAAGCCCAGGAGGTTCTCTTTTCTCAAAATTATGTCCTTGGTTAGAAATCCTTATCACAAATATTTTATATCTGAAAAACTGTCTCCTAATTATCTAATATTCACATTGTGCTTAATATAATTATTTCCTTACAAAGTGGAGATCTACAGGTGTGTGAGCTAAGTACAATAGTTCTTGAGACCAGCAGTGAGTATCCTTTTTTCTCTTGCTAATCTTCTGACTGGATTCCAAGGAACAGTATCCCTCAATCTGAGTGTATAAAGACTCTGGGACACTATTTTGGTACTCAGTGAATAAAAGGTTTCAGCCATATATTCACTGAGCACTCAAAATGCACAGCTACACAGAGTATTAAAATCCCAGGGTGGCGGGAGCAGGCACCATAATATCGTGAATTTATGTTTGCAGAGCACTTTGCAGGCGAGCTCCAGCTCATCTCAGCTGAGCTGTGTATCACCTTGAGTTTGCTCACACAATTTGCCTATCTCAAAGAACACCTGGAGCTGCAGCCCAACATCTTGGAAATATGGGCAGCCCCAGACAGAGTTTCCTCACATTCTCCTGCCAAACACAGTACAGATCAACTTGAAGTGAATTCTTTTTGTAAGCTCACTAAGAAACAAAGTTTTGTAGATGACACAGCATGTGCATTTACAGTGAAAGAGTAAAGAAGCTAAATCTTGAGGTAAGACAGGAGTCGAGAAGCAGATAAAATGACAGGGCAGCTCAGAGGATCACTGTGATAATTGTGATTATTATAGCCTGTTATTACAGATTATAATAGAGACACACAGCAGGCTATTTTCTTACACTTCTTCTCCATAAGGCAGGAGGGAGCTGATTATGTGCCACTTAACAGTGCCACATCCTTGTGTCAACCAGCAGCTGTAGCAAATAAATCTGTAATTTTTGAATCTTCATCAATGTGCTTCTACTGTTGTTCTGTGCTAAATGTGTTGTCTATCTGTATTAATCTAATCTACTCATATCATGACCATATAAGTCTTCCTATAAATCATATGAATAACAGGTTTAAAACTAGTAAAATTTTCTTTCAAAAATGACTGTTTTTTCTCTTTCTTTTAAAGTGTTTTTCTGAGAATAAGCCCTAAGTTCTGATACCCATGGATGCTGCAGAATTCCGCAAGAGAGGGAAGGAGATGGTGGACTATGTTGCGGATTACCTGGAGAAGATAGAGAAACGACAGGTATTCCCAGATGTGGAACCGGGATACCTTCGGCCCCTCATCGCAGACTGTGCACCCCAAGATCCAGAGAGCTTTGAGGATGTCTTTAAAGACATTGAGAAGATCATTATGCCAGGGGTAAGAAAAATGGAACTGTAGTGCAATGTTCAATACCGCATTTAGGTTTTCAAACACCTTAAAGAAACTGTGGGTTTACCAACATAAGTACCCATACTGATTAACTTTTAGAAGGCAGGAGTCAGCTTTAAATGTTGGATATGATCTAACGTTTTCCATCCTTCCTAGAAATAGTCAAATCATTATTTTGCTTCATGCATGATATGCTTTTGAAAATAATTCCCTTTTGTCCCTTGAACCGGTTAAGGTAAAACTTCATAACTTTCAGTTTCAAGTGATATTTTTACTACTTTCATAGCACAGTAAATATTTTACAAAATAGTATTTTTATTAGTCTGCTGTGCCCAAAGTGTTTCTTCAAGCTGATCTTTAAACGTTAAAATTTTCTTAGGAGACTTCTTTTTATTAGAGAGTTGACTAGAAAGGATTTTCCCCAATACTTGCTCTGTTGACTTACTCTCCTAAATGTCAACTACTTTTCGTAGCTTTTAAGGCAGACAGCCACTGCCTAAATATTAGTCCTTGAAGAGATCAGTATTGGACAGACAATGCAGAACAAAGCATCTGGCATTTGTTCAGGCCTGGAATTTTCTTGTTTTTCCACTCATGGTACACGTTTTTTATTTTAACTATGTGCTTGTCTCTTAAGGCCTCTAAGTAGCTTGAAGAGGACTGAATTATTAGTAAAAGCTAATGAGGAATCTCTCCTTTGGATCTCTGCAATGAACACTTGGGATTTCTTCTCTAGATGCAGCTAGGTGATATGATTGTGATGGGAGTGGACATCACAATCGAAATGGCTTTAGTCAGTGTACTATAATACCAGTTCCTTTTAATTGACCAATGTAAATATTTGATATTCAATATGATTTTATCTTGTTCTCTGTGGAGCCAGCCTTGCTGTATTTTAACATGCAAAAGCTCCACTGAAGTCAATTGAAACCTCTGCACTCTTTTCAAAGGTTTGTGGATGAAGTCTTAAATCCAAGAGAATTAAATCAATGCATATTAGATAAGAGAATTATGTCCAACATATGCAAATACTTTAATTGCTGCTTATAGATATAATTGCCTTTTCTTTTTCATTGGAGGAAAATAGTAATGTCTGTGAAGTAGAAAACCCTTCGAACACTTGAGAACTTTCAATGAAATAATAATTGATTAACAAATAAGAGATGAATCACTTGAGAGTAGAAAATGAGACATTGAATTCCAATTGTCATCAACATGTCATGTTCTTTCTTAACTAAATTGACTTTTTCTTGATATTTACGTGCCCTGCAAACAAATTTACTTTTACAAAGTGATACATTCTGAAGAAAAATTGTTCTATCCTAAATTTTTCCACTGGTGTGAAATGTTAGTGACACAAAGAGTACAATATAAATCCCAGTTCTTATAGTAACTCTGATTCTACCCATGCTGCTTATACTTAATTTCAAAGACTCACACGGGCACAGAACCACAAGGTCGTGTATAATAGAGACTGGATGGTATCTTGAGATCATTCAGTCCACCCCCCTGCTCAAAGCTAAGTCAGCTAGAGCAGGTTGTTCAGGACTATGTCCAACTGGTCACCGAATATCTCCAAGGATAAACTCTGCTGTCCTGTTCCAAAGCTGGATCACCCTCACAGTAAAAAAGCTTTTTCTTATGTTTAAGTGGAATTTTCTGTATTTTAGTTTGTGCACATTTCTTGTTGTCTTGTCACTGGGTACTTCTGAGAAGAATCTGGTTTCATCTTCTTTACACCTTCCCGTGAGGTGTTTATATGCATTAACAAGGTACCCCCTGAGCTTCCTGCAGGCTGAACAACCCCAGCTCTTTCAGACACTTGTCACATGACAGATGCAGCAATTAATCATCTCCATGGTCTTTCTCTGGAATCACTCTATGTCTTTGGAAACCCAAACTGGAAAACCCAAAACTGGATATGGCATTCCAGGTGTGGCATTACCAGTGCTGCGTAGAAGGGAAATACCAACTCTTTTGACCTTCTGGCAGCAGTTTTGTTACCATGGCCCAGAATGCTCGTGGGTCACAGTGTTTGCTGCCAGGGCGCATTGCTGGCTCATGTTCAGCTTGGCCACCAGGATCCCCAGGTCTATTTCTTCTGAGCTGGTTGCCAGCCAGTCGATCCTTGCTCTGAATGGGGCAGGGGGTTATTCCTCACCAGGTACAGGCTTTTGCATTTCTTTGGTAAATTTCATGGGATTCCTCTTGGCCCATTTCTGCGGCAGTTAAGGTCCCTTTGAATTGCAGCATGACCATACAGTGTATCAAACACTCCTCCCAGTTTTATGTCATCTGCAACATTGCTGAGGATGAGTTCTACCCCATCATCCAGGTATTTAATGAAGATCTTAAATAGTACTACCCTTTCCCCTTCATTCTCCATCTGACCTAGCCTTGAACATTTCCAGGGATGGAGCACTCACAACTTCCCTGGGCAGTTGTTCCAGTGCCTCACCACCCTCACAGTAAAGAAATTTTTTTTCAAATGTATAATCTAAACCTACTCTCAGTTTAAATCCTTCCCTCATGTCCTATCACTACATGCTGTTCCAAAACTTTTCTCTCTTTCTTGTAGGCTCCTTTTAGGTGCTGGATGGCCGCAGTTAGATCACCTCAAAGCCTTCTCTTTTCCAGGCTGAGCAATCCCAATTCTCTCAGCCTTTTCTCTCAGGAGAGGTGATCCATTCCACTGATCATCTTGATATCCCTCCTCTGAACTTGCTCCAACAGGTCAATGTCCTCCCTTGTACTGGGGATCCTAGAGCTGGACACAGCAGTCCAGGTGGGGTCTCACCAGAATGGAGGAGAGGGGCAGAATGCCCTCTTTTCCCCTGCTGCCCACACTGCTTTGGATGCAGCCCAGGGCACTGCCCTTCACCAGTTCTTTCCTGTTGGTAAATGTGCAGTCCCACACCATGTCCCACATTTTCATCACTTCCTCCACAGTTTCCCTTGTTAGGTAATTATCAATTCACTCCAGAACCCTCCTGAACTGATTGTGTCCTGCTGTGTTGTCTGTCCAGCAGATGTGAGGACTATGACCTGTGAACATGAGGTTTCTTCCAGCTGTCTGAATGCTGCACTCATGTGCTTCTTCTGATCAGGTGGTCTGTAGCAGACACACGCCCCCAAATGTTGCCCATTTTGATATCTTCACCAGTCCTGACTCACAAGTTCTTGACTGGTTCATTGTCCATTTTTAGGCAGACGCCAGTGCATTCCTGCTGTTCTCTTGGACAAAGGACCACTCCTCTGCCTCGCCTTCCTGGTTTGACCTTCCTGAAGAGCCTGTCCTCATCTGCTGCAGTGCTTCAGTCACACGAGCAATCCCACAGCATCTCTGTGATCCCAGTGAAATCACAGCCCTGTACCTGCACACAGCCTTCTGTTTCCTCCTGTTTGTTCCCCGTGTGGTGTGCCACAGCTTATAGGTGCTTCAGAGAGGCACCCGTTTGTCTTGATTTCCCAGAAAAATGTGAGATCTCCTCTGTCCTGCTACTGTCCTGATGCTGCCCTCTCAGCACTTCCTAATTTGTGTGGATATACTGGGGATTGGTCTGCTTTAGCCTTAGCTTCTTTTTGAGTTCTCTCATGTCCACATTACCCTTCACCCTTTGCTTGCCAGCTTGGTCCATCTTCCTCCCTTGATTGTGGGTTTTCCTCTCCTTCCCTCGTCATTCCTGGTTTAAAGCTCTCCTTACCAGGTTATCCAGCCAGTCTGCAAAGATATTTTTGCCCGAATTGTTGAGGTTATATTTTCCATTAATCTTCTTCCTATGTTTTTCCTGACAAGAAAAACATTTAAAAGTACATCTAGTGTTTTTCTTCTATAGCATTTACCCACTGTTTCACCAAGGAATGTCTTATATCCATTTTATAAATGAAGAACTTCAGAAAGGGCTTTTTCAGAAAGAATAAGTAATATGACATATCATAAACCCTTGTTTTGCCTGTAACCTATTGGTGGCCCATAAGTGATTATTGTTTCATTCATGCTGACACTTTTACTGTGTTAATTGTTAGATATTTGCCACAGATATTTGCTACTTATGCATTGTATGACTGAAAGTGTGAAAATGGTGTTCCTCCAGAAGAGCAGGAATCAATTAATTGTGTGAAGTGATAATAATGCAGTATCTGTTGCTGTCTTCACCCTTCAGGAGAAAAGCATTCATGAGTAGTGAAACTTCTTTATGGGGACTTACTGTGAAATGTAAGTTAGACCTGCAAAGGGCAGTCCACCAAATGATAATGACATTAATGGCACTAGGTTCCTGATTCTAACACAGAGATAGAGGGAATAACTGCAGAACTCTGATCTCCACAGCAGGCAGACAACATGGAAAGGATCAGCATGTAAAAATACCAGTCAGGGTCACTTTTCTCTCTCAGATTTGCCTTGCTGTCCTTCTTTTTTAGAGCCAAAAATGATCAAGTGTAGTTGTAACTGCAAATAGCAGTACTCAAGATGCTAATTTTGCTCACATTGGATCCATTAATCTATGAACTTTCAGCTGAAGTACCTGTCTGTAGTGTGTGGTAAAGGAAGACTATTGCTTAGACTAAGCAAGCCAGAGAAAGACATCCTTAGAAGAAATCTTGGAAATAGAATGTCTCTGAGAAGCACTAGAGTGGCAATTAGACTGAACCCAAGACATCTGTATATCGTTATTTATCAGGAGAGGGCTAAAAACCAGGCATCAGTTATGTCAGGCTCTTTGCAATATCTCAGTGTATCTGTTCCAACATGGTGAAAAAAAAAGAATTTTACAGCTGCTTCAAGGAACGGGGGAAGGGGAGGCAGGAGGAAGAAGCACAGCTGCACTTGCCCCAGGGCTTTTAGCTTTTTCGCTTTGTGTGAGTGGTGCAACTGGAATCTGCTGTGTTTCATCAAGCAAATGGCTCCCAGCAAGCAGTCAGTTTAACTTGATTAACCCAAGATGAATGTCACAAGTCCTACAGATCACAGAGGATTAGAGATGGGGAGATGAACAGTGGCAGCTCTGGCTCATTACGGACATCAGTGAAAGCCTGTGCATGTGGATCCTATCGGGGACCACTGCTTCTTGAATATTTTATTGTTTTCCTGTGGAGAACCATGTCCCATCCAGGTTTATTTTCTTATTTGTGAAGAAAGGCATTTGCTACAAGTGCTCTAAAACTTTGTTACAGCAAAGGAAGATATCCTGACCAAATATGAGATACAGCTGAAAAGGTTCACAGTGGCTTGTCTTTGGATTACTGATTTGACAGGTTTCAACCTAGTGACCAGTAAAAATGAAATCTTGAACACAGCAGGTACAGGGCTATTTTAGAGGGTGGAAAGTTGTAATGGATGCTTTCATGTGAAAGACATGGGCATATTTGAAATTGGTACACTGCAGGGAAAGTGTTACCTGATTCACTCTCTCAAGAGTTAAGACAGTTTCCCGTTAGCATGGACCACATCCCTTAGGGAAGAGCTGGTTGTTGGTATGAGAAAGGTTAGAAGAGGAAAGAAAGGGATAATTTGCAGCATGCAGAACAGTGTGGTACAGCAATCCCTGAATTAGCTCTAGAACCAGAAACCTTATCACAGACTGGGAGAGAGGAGTGTAAAAGCTAAAAATCATCAGAGGTGGGAATGCAGAACAAAACAGCACAGAAACACTGAACTAAGGCAAAAGAGAATATATATTCTTACTATCCTCCAGCTGTAACAGACGAATTCCAGTATTAAAAAGGAAACAATATGATGCAGGAAAAGGCTGGACTTCAATAACTCAGCAGCCTCTAGATTTCCAGCCATGACAAAAATCTTACATAAATCTACTGAATTCTTGCTTGTAGCTCTGGAAGCACTTTTTCAAAAACCCGTTTTTTACTTTGAATGTGAAAGCTGGTTTTGCCAAAGATATCACATTATTTCCACTGAACACTGCCGTGTGGCTGTGCATTTCATGCTTTCAAATTTTATTAGATTGGATAAGTATCTCACAGATCCTTAAAATTGCTTGGATGTTGCATAAGATAATTCTAAACATTACTTTGGCAAGACAATTGACTACCATTTATGCAGTTACTATGTTGTTCTCTCATATTAGTTCTTACAAAGTGGAATTGTATGTAAATCACAGCTTGTTAAAGGGAGATGAGAGTTTAATTTTCTACAGAAGGTGTTGTATACTGGGATGGGTGTTTTCATTTTGTGATGAGGAGCTGTTTGGTCAGATTTAGTGCTTGAGAATTAACAAACAACACAAGAGTGTGGGCAGGAGTTCTGTGGACTTCTGCTGCACTGAAGACACTCTTCCTATGTCAGTTGAATGACAGAGATGGAAAAACAAAATACCGGAAGAGTATTCAAGTGTCCTGCACAGAAGCTCAGGCTGCCATGACCCACACAATTCTGGTCTTCCTAGAAGACAAATGGAGAACTCTGATTTTGGAGCTATTGTGGGGCTGGGGTGAGAACTTATTTATATTTTGAGTAAAAGATGGATAAAAAATCGTGAAAAAAACAAGGTAAGGTTTTTCTAAAAAATGGGATCCTGTGTAACAGCCAGCTAGTCAAGAACTGTTGGCTCGTCACAACCTCTAACCTTTTTTGCTTTTGTGACAATTTGTTTCTGCTTCCTGTATTAGTTAAAAATAACTATTTTCCCCTTAATACAGGTGACTCACTGGCACAGTCCATACTTTTTTGCCTACTTCCCTGCAGCCTCTTCCTTCCCAGCTCTTCTTGCAGATATGTTGTGTGGTGGAATAGGATGTGTGGGCTTCTCTTGGGTGAGTTTACTCTGGTGTGTGGTAATGCTGCTTCACCTTGCCAAGATTTTAAGTATTTCAGTAACATTCTGTAATGAAATTATTGATTAATAACAGTGAAGTCACAGGATTATTTTTGTAGGTAAATTTCCTTGATTAATTAAGGGTTTTCTCATAGACACCCTGAATGATTCCAGGAATAAAAGTCTATTTTCTCATATAGGTTTTGCTCCTGAAAAATCACCAACATTTAGAACTAGGGATAGCACTGCAAACATACTGGTAATCCAGTAATAAATATGTCTATAGCTTAGCACCCATTGTTGTTATTTATCTTTTTATCTGGCTGAATGGAAAATTTTCTTAAAACCCCCACATTCATATGAGGTATACCCTTTTCAAAAGAGGTTGGTATTTGATGTTGAAAAAAATATGCAAGATGCAAATCCTAGCTTTGACATTTGATAGTCATGATTCTATGTAAGCCTTTTTTGACTTTTTTTTTTAGTAAGTGTTAGAAACTAGTGCACAGAATGGTCTTCAGGTCCCTAACTTGGCTAGTGACATTAGTCATATAGTCTCTTCCTTTATAGCAAAAAAAAAAAAGACAGAAAGAGAGAGAATTATTCTTGCTCTGGTAGATCTGATTTCTCTTCATGGTCTAGTGAGATTATTCCCTCTGTTTTTCAACACAGGCTGCAAGTCCGGCTTGCACAGAGCTGGAGACTGTCATGCTGGATTGGCTAGGAAAGATGGTTAATTTGCCTGAAGAGTTTTTAGCTGGGAAGGATGGCCAAGGTGGAGGAGTCATTCAGGTAAGAGTGGACATGAAAAAAAGAATACGGACTAAGTTCGTGAAATCACGATTTTGTAAAGTCTTTATACTAGGACACTAATGAAGGAAATATATATATTTTTTTTTTTGCTGCCACATGGGTTCCTTTCAAATTTCCAGAAGGACTGATGGTCTTTGAGAATGTCTATAGGTGGCAGGATCATTCATGAAAGTAATGCTTTTGTTTCTAGAGCAGCTGATTTGTAAAACACTTCTCAGTGAGAATTGTTAGTAGTTCAATTTAAAATTTAGGCTTAAAATTCAAATCAGAATTGTGTAGGATGGAGACTTTAATTTGTTACTTCATGAACTGAGCTCATACTTATCAACAATATGCAGCAATGTTTCATAGCTGAGGTTAGAAGTCTACCTTTTATATGTGCAATTGTTTATTTCAGTCAGTTTCCACAGAACACTGGAGATAAACTTTAATAAATAGAAATAGCAGAATGTAGTAGAAAGTCTATCAATTTTTGCCAAAGAGGTTGAAATTACTTTTAAGTTTTTCTTATATAACAAAAGGAAATATCAGAATATTATAAAAAAATGAAGAGCGGCTTAAAATGTGAACCTAAGCAGTTCTAATCAATATATAATACAATTTTGAGACCATACTGCATATCCAAACTAGAAAAAAGTCCCCCAACTTTGATATTGACTGCTGAATGAAACTTTCAATGTCTGAGCAGATAACCTGAACAATAATAAATATATCATCAATGGGCAGTCTTGCATGCATAATAGAGCTATATTGTCTGTCAGCCATGGCTCCACTAGCACATGGTCATTCCGCAAATGCAACTCTGGTCATAGCTATTAATCTATCTAAAATAGATTTCTTCTATGAAGAAGATTGAAATTTAAATAATTGTTCTGCGCTCCTATGATAATCTCGGGAGTCTGGTCATTGGAGGCCAGGGCACAATCCATTTTATCCTAAGACAGGCTTCTAATATACATCTGATTTAGATGCTAGAACTGGGGGCTTCTTTCTTTGATCTCGGCTGCAAATGCCTTACAGTGTATTCCAATGAATTCTTCCCAACATCTTCCCAGGCAAGAATGAATTTAACCCAAATGCTGTCGTTGTACCTACACAAATGTATTTCCAGTATAGTTCTTTACTCATCTGCTTGCTCTGGTAGTATCTTTATCATTACGATCGCTAGGGAGGGCTTTGTGTTCAAGAAATCAAGCTTCCCTCATGCATGGTAGCAGCATCTATTTTGTACCAGTTAAAGCAAGCAATTATTCCTGATTGTTATCAGCAGGAAATGTTGCCCCTCCAGGCTGTCAGTGCTGGATTGCCCATAATTTTCATCAGAAACCGGTCATTTTCAGAATCGAAAGTGGGCTCTCTGTTCCAGCTTATGATGCAGTCATTTGGGCTGCAGATCTTCTTGTCCTGCTCCTGAAACAGTAATGATCTAAGCAAGAGAGCATGAGGCAAAGACAACGTGTGTGAAAGTGCCAGTCATTCTGTTCCTAAATGCCAAGTAATTATTGTGCTATTGGTCAAAACTGAGCCTGTGAAAATTGCCTCTTAATTACATTTGAAAGTCTATGTCAATATGAAGCACTTTGTTGTTGTGTGCAAGATGACACTTCAAAATGGCAAAAGATGAAAGAAAATTTCATTTCAGAGCTCTGGTGGACATGAACATCAGCTCTTGCTGATATTTCCTCTGCCTCTTGAGCCTGCTTGCCATGGCAACCTTTGTTTGCCTGTGGTAAAAGCAAAGGTATCATCATCCTTCACTTAATGCAGAATACAGCATTCAAGAGGAGAAAAAACAGCTTTCAAAAATAAATGAGAAAGCAACTTTCTTCCTGAAGTTTGTATCCTGTTGTTCATTCTAGATAAATTGCTGGAAAGTGTACCTGCTTTGAATTTTAAAGTGTTTTCTTGCTCTGCAAAGAAAAAGTATTTTAGGGGTGAGACAAAAATATCTTTGGCCTGGCAAAGAACACTGCTGATTTATCTTACTTGTCAGTTAGCCAAGTAGTTCAAGAACCAAGGCGTTTTTTTTCCTCAAAAACATTTAGCACAAGACTTTGGTGCCAAGTGTATAGAAGAGTGTTGCAAACCAGGCTCTGCGAGCAGTGTAAACAGCTTCAGTGTGAAAAAGGTGACTCAGTATAAAAAAAGTGATTTATGGAAACTGAGGCAAGGGGGGAAAGCCTGTGTCTATCGTGAGACATCCAAAAGCTGGATTCAAGTACCTGTAGGCAATATCCCAGCTGTATATCAGGAGGCAAAATTCAGCTGGGCAACAGGCCCTTTTCTTTTCATCCTTTTTTCTGTAAAAGGAAATTCATACAAGAACTGTTGTATCCATTGAGTACGCACCAGCATAGATGAAGAGCCAGGATATCTCTGTGCACTCCTTAGAAAGCTGAGGCTGTTCCTCAGCCTAAGTCATTTGCCCACCCAGCCAGGTGATCACCAGAATAGTGGGGGCCTAAATTTCCACATCTCAAATTAATGCCTTAACATTTGTAATTTCTTACAGCCATTTTCTTTTATATATTAATGCCCATTTCTGTAATATGAGTATTCCATACATGTCCTGGAAATACACTAACAGTGTAAATGGTTATTTTATTTCAGCTATTTTGACTTTTTAGACAGAAAAAGTAGAATGATTTCTCCATGTTCTGATATTGTGATGAGAGCTCTGTCTGGCTACAGACCATACACAGAATAACATTAAAGGAGGAAATTGAAAAATTATGTTTACTGTAAATTAATAGACCAAATTTCCTTCACCCCTTGCCTCCACTTGGAATTTCTACCTTACTTGACCAAAAGGAGTAATTGTATCCTAATTCCGTACTGTATCTGTAATAATTCCCTCAATTGCCATAATTGTCAATATATGCAGCAGCAGCAGCAGCAGCTATAAAAAATGCAGAAAAAATGCAAACAAGTGCACAAAACTGTCTCCAGCTTGTGTTTATGCCCTGGGGTCTACATTGCTCAAATCTCACACTACCAGAAAGGCAGATAAAATATATTTGTCATTGTCAATACATTCAATTACTGTTCCGGGACTGTCCTTTTCCCTGATTACTGCATGGATGAGGCTGTTGAATTTTAGCTGGATTGCATTCATTCACTGTTGAGATGTTGACACGTGTAAAAGGGAGCTTGGTCTCATATGAATAGCTCAGCTAACTTCAGTATAAGCGAAAGTCTGAACTTACTGGGATCATTTTCACATATGAAATCTGCCAGATCGGCTCACCTTCATGGAAATAAAATCGCTTCCCAAAAATTTGAGCATTTGTTGTAATAAGTAAGTATACACAGGTCTTCAACAGAGGGAGGAGAGGATTTTGGTACAGGACAAGAAACATAACTCCAAAATTAGTTTGTTGACATTGGGTATATTTCTGGTACTAAAATAAGTATAGATACTAAAATAAGTGACTCTGTTCAGAGCACTGTTATGATTCACATGATGTTTGATCAACTTTGAAAGTACCTAAAAATTTCATCTTGCTTAGAGACTCCCCAATACATTGAAATTTATGAGCGTGTATTTACAAACTGCTACTTATAGTTTAAAATAATAGTTTAGGGCATGTTTCAGGTACATTTGCTAGATGAAAACAGTATAAAGAATTTTTGGGAAGTTGTATTCTGCGAAATTTACTGACAAATTGATACAAAAAATTCTCCTTTTTGTTATCACAGAATATCCAAGACACATTTTAAACTGATGTTTTGTGAGTCAAAGTGCAATTTAGAAATAGTGTGTCACTGTTCCTTTCATCTTTGTTGGTGATGAAGAAAACATACATAACTATTACTTTGAAGTGCAATTAGCTATATTGAATCATCACAGTTTTCGTTTTTCAGTGGGTTTTTTTCTCTTTTAGTCACAATAATTTACTTGCCCAAGGTAATTCTAATATGAAAGAAGGCATATAATTAGGCATGTTGCTTGACAGAAGTGAGAGTTGGCATTCAGGTTGTGATGGATCTTAAATGTGCAGAAATCCAGAGTAACAGAAATCAACAGTTACTCTGACATTGTTATGAATTAAGAGCAGATTGGTGCCTGGTTTGAGAGCCTTTTCACATACATTTAAGTCTGTGAGTCCAGATTTCTAGCACTTGGTTTCAAGGCTGTTGCCTAAACTGAAAAAGCATAGAGGTTTAAGAGAACAGGCAGAGGCATCGGGAAGGAGGAGACCAAGATCAAACAGAGATTCCTCCCTTGCTGTCAGACATATTTTTAAAAAACATGAGATTGCACAGTTTCTCATCTGCATTTTCTACTACTAACTACTTCACAGATTCATGCAGAATGAATCTCGCATTTCTTCTTCTGCAATGTTTTCATTTTGAATCTTCCCTCAATTTATCCCACAGGGAAGTGCAAGTGAGGCCACCCTGATTGCACTGCTTGCTGCAAGGACAAAGACCATCAGACAGGTGCAGTCAGAGAAGCCTGAGCTAACAGAAACAGAGATCATGGGCAGGCTGGTGGCTTATGCTTCTGATCAGGTGAGTACCTGTCATTAACATGGAAACACAGTGTCTATATTTAACAATTTCAGCCATCTGAATGGGCAGGTGAATTTAGTATAAACTCTTTGGATTGGTGACTATTTGGTTTTGGTTGTTTAAATCTTACTGTATATCGTGTGCTCCACAGGGGTCTGTATTGGGATCGGTGTTGTTTAACATCTTCATTAAAGGCATAGACAAAGGGATTGAGTGCATCCTCAGCAAATTTGGAGATGACACTGAGCTGAGTGGTGCAGTTGACACACCTGAGGATGGGATGCCATCCAGAGGGACCTGGACAAATTTGAAAATTGCTCCGTGTAAATCTCATGAAGTTTAATACTACCAAGTTCAAGGTGCTGCACCTGGGTCTCGGCAAGCCCCAGTACCAACCCAGGCTGGGGGATGAACAGATCCAGAGCAGCCCTGCCCAGAAGGACTTGGGGGTGCTGGTGGATGAGAGGCTGGACATGAGCTGGAAAAATGTGTTTGCAGTCCAGAAAGCCAAACGTGTCCTGGGCAGCATCCAAAGCAGCGTGGCCAGCAGGGACAGGGAGGTGATTCTGCCCCTCTGCTCTGCTCTGGTGAGACCCCACTTGCAGTGCTGCATCCAGCTCTCGGGCCCCAGCACAGGGATCTGTTGGAACGAGTACAGAGGATGGACATCAAGGTGATCAGAGGAATGAAGCACCTCTTCTATGAGAAAAGGCTGAGAGAATTAGGATTGTGCAGCCTGGAGAAGAGAAGGCTTCAGGGTGACATAATAATGACTTAAAGCAGCCTATAAGAAAGACATGGGGGGACTTTTTACAAGAGCATGTAGTGACAGGACAAGGGGGAATGATTTTAAACTGTGACTAGGGTGATTATATTAAATTCTTTACTGTGGGGGTGATGAGGCTCTGCAACAGGTTGTCCATAGAAGCTGTGGATGTCCCACCTCTGGAGGTGTTCAAGGCCAGGATGTATGGGTTTCTGCACAACCTGGTCTAGTGGAAGATGTCCCTGCCCATGACAGTGGGATTTGCACTAGTTTATCTGTAAGGTTCCTTCCAACGCAGGCCATTCTATGATTCTGTCATAAGTGAACTGGAATGTCATGTGTGCTGTCATAATATAAAGGATAAATATCCAGATGTCAGTGTTAAATATCTTTATAGAGAGCTTGTTTGAAGTAAATAAAGATAATTAAATGAGGTACTAATTTCAGTTATGTTTAGTAAGTCTAGGGTACCTTTTGTTACATCCAGTCTTCTATGTCCATCTGTGCACACAGTATTTTCCTCCTACAAGCACATGTGCAAGCAAACACACATACATCCTTCCCCTGTATGCATGCATGGGTACAGATGCATGTATGCAGAAAAACCTAATGAATGAATAGAAAACAAATTGGTCACAGTACTTGAAGAAGCCAAAACATTATTTTTTTTTAAAAAAAGAAAACCTTTAAGATATCCATCTGCCAATCCAACTAAGTAATCTTATAAGGACACAGAAAACGTAATCCTTGATTTCTGACTGTGAGTGGTATTTAGCAGACTGAGTTACACTAAATTCTCAGCAGGCCATGACTATGAGAGGCTTTTAATGTTAATGAAAACAAATTCTGCTCATGTGAGTTGTGCTGCTACAACATTTCTGACACAGTAATCCTACTGAATGGCAATGCAATATTTTTTCTCTTAATATGTGTGACATTTTCTTACCTTCATGTCAATAAGACAGAAAAAACCCCTGTCTTAGTACTTAATGTTTATTTTAAAGTAGTATCTGATGTGAAGAGTAAAATGGCCAGGTTTCAGCCTTATTTTGATTTGCTACTAAGTGTATGTTAGAAAGTGTATGTTAGTGTATGTAGAAGTTAACACTACACTTGCTCCTTGCTGGTGGGAAGAGGGATTACACTGGCATGGTGAGAAGATTCAGGACAAGAAAATATGAGAAAAGATAACTGCTTTCAAGAGGCATAAAGGATATTTATCCTTTTCTTTTTTTTTTTTGTTTGGGACCCTAAGGTCACTATTGCACAGACCACCAGTCCCAGAGCTCTGCCTGACCCAGTGATGCACAAAACCTTTTACTTGTTTTGACTTTTTTGTCCCATATGAGAGGCTGACCTGAAATGAGGACTGACAGGCCTTCCTGCCTACTGAAGGTCAGAGGATCTTATGTTTACAGAAAGATTTGCCTTAAGATACTGCTGACCTTTCCAAGCAGATTGTTGCCGAGCTCACCGTTCCTTCTGCGTTAAGAACAGCCCTGTGTGACTCACAGGCAATAATCCACAAAAGAAAGTTCAACGTAAGCCATTTGGTGGGAGGGAAAACCATTCACTGATAGAGCCCAGCAATGCCAGAATGCATTTGGAGAAGAATCATGCTACAGTTTTTGAGTCTTGATGAAGCAGTTTAAGGGTTCTGACTGGCTAACAACCTCAGTGTATTATTGTAGTTTGCTTATTTGCAATTCCAGCATAAATAAGTTCTAAAATACATTCTTCCTTTTTCACTTGAATGAAGTATGGTATTTCTATGCCACACACCTTGTTTTCCACTTAAAAAATTATATTTAAAGTCTAGGCTTCCAAATTTTCTCAAGTTGGTGCCTAACAAGAGGTACTACTGAGATACAAATTAATAGTACATCTGTCTTTAAAACATTTAATTCCAGGGATATGTTAAACTGAAGGCAAAAACTTCATCTAGTCTAGTTCAACAAAATTCTTGATTGTTATTTTAGTGATTATATGCTAAATTAAAATAGAATTAATAACCAGTCTTATAGGCACTGATAAGAATCAACAAGGAGTTTGTGAATGAGAATAGTCATGATATGAAAAGGTGAGGGATTTTCCACTTTCAAATTAACAGTGATCAATGAAACTGTGGAAGGTAAAATAGCTTTTCTGTTTGTTTGTTTTAATCATGTTTTAAAGGAAATTATTTTGTGGCTAATGTACCTTTCATTGTCAGTGGAGTTTTTATTCCTGTTATTATTCTATTGTACTTCACAAATTTATAAGAATTTCTTAGTGATATCTTTTTTTTTATTTACAGAGATGTGATTTATTTTCTAAACCAATATTATTTCAGGGGAGTTCAAATGAAGTGAGTTGTAAATAAAGTAATATATTGAGAATGATCCTTACTTGCCTAAAAAAGTGAATGAATGATCAAACCACAATTTAGTCAGTATGTAATCAGAAAAAAATGGTTGTGTAAGAAAATATCTGTCTGTACCATACTGTGATGTATAATTTTAGAGTTCAGAAAAGCTATACACCATAAAAATATGCTAGCAAGCACCTGAATCGTTATCAGACAAGATGATTGTCTGCACATCTTTTGATTGATCTAGAGCCAAATCCTGAAGCTCTACATCAATCCTGCCATGTAAATTAAAGCTCTCACTAAAGTGAATGGAACTCTTGTCTAATGTGTTCATGGCAATGGTCTCAAGGATAGGTCAGGGCTGCTATTAGTTTATTGTGTGTGTGTGTGTGTGTGTGTATTTATGTATATGTATCTATATGTGTGTCCATCTACCTATAGGAAAGGTGGAGAAGTATGTATTTATTACATACCATCAGCAGTCCCAGGATCTCAAGTACGGCTCTACTTGAAAGAATGTACAATTTTAGTTTGTAAATTCAAATGAACTTCTTACATTCCAGTAAAAGGTGTTGGTCCTAAAACTTGCCCATTTCCTTGTAGGCTCATTCATCTGTGGAAAGGGCTGCACTAATTGGTGCTGTGAAGATTAAAAATGTTCCTTCAGATGACACATTTAGTGTTTGTGGTTCAGCCCTGAAGAAAATTCTGGATGAAGACAAAGCTGCTGGTTTTATACCATTCTTTGTGAGTACTGGATTTTAACAAATCAGTTTAATGCCTCTGTTAAGATACTTTTGACATGAATAGATGATCTTATCTCTAACAGAGGCACTGATAGGCAGCTGAGCTAGAATACTAGGAGAGGTTCCATGAGTGTTCTTCACATGCCTTTTTGTGCAGGAGGAGAAAATAATTGGAGCAGCTGATTGCACTTCTCAGCAAAATGATGTTTGGGGTCAATTTTGTAGTTGCATGTAGTCCTGAAGTGTTATAATCTCCTAATTCCTGAATTCTGAACTGTTTATCTTTATTTTTCAGGTTCCAACTTACTTACAAATAAAACAAGTGTAAAGGCAATAAATTAAATTATGCTATCTCAAGCTCAACTGTCTTCAAGAAACAATAGTTTCCCCTTGATAGAACTTTAGCAAAGATATGAACCTTCAAAATATACCCCAAATATTATTGAAATCAGACATTGTCAGTCGGGTACGTGTGAGTATGTAACTAATCTCTAATAAGTGAGCTATAGGGAATGCAGCTGTGCAAACTTTAGGTGTCACCATTTCTGGTTATCTGTCCACTTGCTTTTTCCAGAGATTCCTGCTTCCACAGCAGGACAGCAAAGGCAAATATAGTTATGTCTCAGTAGCTTAAGCTCATAATCCCCCAAGTTTTGACATAGAGCATTGTTATATTAGATAAAATTCTGAAGTTTGGTTCTACCATGATAAGTACCTGATCAAAAAGAAAAATTGCTTATTCATCAGATCTACTCCTCCTGCGAGTTCAGAATACCATGTTATTATTTCAAGTTAAAACAAGATTTTGCCATTTGCTTTTTTCCCATGAAGTAAGCAACTTCTGTTGTGGTTTTGTATATCACCGGCAAAATTCTTTGTTTATTTCCAAGCGTTATGCTCTACTAAACTTGATAAAGACCACAGGCTGTATAGATCTATTAAGGGGTATAACA
Organism: Promerops cafer; assembly: GCA_013398275.1. NCBI lineage: Eukaryota > Metazoa > Chordata > Aves > Passeriformes > Nectariniidae > Promerops > Promerops cafer. The sequence goes on from VZSE01011604.1 coordinate 1,646,209, forward strand.
TGCTATAGAGAGTGTGTTTTTACTGGCCTCCACGGAGGAAACAATCCTCGCACAACTAATTTAGAAACTGAGAACTTCAGAAATAGGATTTTTTAAGAGATTCAAAAATAAGTCACTTTTTTTTTCACAGAAAAGTCATGTCTGACAATGCTTGGTTTTTTTCTTTCGTGTTGTAACATTTTGAAAAGGGATAATGTGACTTAAATTTCTATGAACTGTTTTCAGAAGAATTAGAAGATTAAGCTTGCTTATAGTCATGGATTAGTGCCAAATAGGACAAAGAAGCTTAAATTTCACCAAGCTCTTTTGAAAAGATGATCTTTTTACTCTTCTTGTTATTAACCTTTAGAGAATGTTTTTATGTAATATGAGGATGACTCAAATGAGAAGTGGTTTTTATATGTGCAGAACACTGCTGATTTCTAGGGCACCTAGAACTAGTGAGTCCTTAGGATGACCAAGCACATTCTGTCAATTGTAAATTTACAATATAACAAGATTCTGACTGACAAAAAAGCATCTCTAGGGATTCCAAAAAGAACTTTTTTTTCTGTGGGACGCACCTACTGAGGTGAAGAACATGCCACAAGGCATGTTTTATGTCTCTGTGTTATGATCCTAGCCCATAATCCCATTTCTATATCTCACTGTTAATTTCAAATAATTACAACTACAGCAGGATATCTCATCTTCATGCAGTAACTATAAAATTAATGTCTTTTTTCCTCAGTTTTTGTCCATTAGCAAAAAATGCAACTTGCCCCTCATAAATATTCATGCCTTATTAATTTTTCTATGCATAGCAAAAAAAAATTTCTAATTTATGTATTCAGTGACACCTTTACAAAGGGTCATTTGACTGCTGTTTTTCTTCCTCTGTGTTTAGCTGTGCAAAACAGGCTTTCAAAGACAGCAGTGGCTCTGCCTGAATTAATACAGCCTGTATCGAGTCTTCCATTTATTTGTATACATAAAATATGTCAGCCTAGGTTAAACTAGATCTCATTATTGGTATGGTTGGCCTCTTAACTCAAAAGGTGTGTTAATTCTCTGTCATGCTCAGCAGCAGTCCATGCACTGTATTAGTGCTCCCTTTTCTGGCTTGCAGGTTTCAAAAGCCTTTCCATTTCTTTTGTTCTCGAGTAATTTGGTGCTGTTGTATTTTGTTCTGGCGACAAAGATATGCACATTGCCAAGGAAACACCTTACGCCACTCGATTCCTTGTCTCCCTGTATTCTCTGATCCTTCACTAAGGGGAGGGATTCAACATCAAAGCAACAAGTTTGATGGAAGAAATTCTGCCTGAAGAGACTTGTGACAGCAGAAACATCATTCCTAATGAAGATGTCTTGTTTACATCCAAGCTGCTACAGTCTCCCTTAGAAGCAAGAAAAGGTTTTGTAAGGGATTAAAAAGAATATACAAGTAAATTGCAATGCCTTATAGGCATGTTTCTCCTCTTATTCTTAATGAATAAATGAAGAATCATTATACTGAACTTTATAGCAGTGCTTTCCCTGTAGAGGTGAGTGGAGAATCAGGGTCAGGTTTGCTTGATGGGAAAGGGGTTCTGTCATTACAGCAGTCTGTTAATTAAAGGTTTGCTTTTCACGTACATAGGATTTGGCAGTCAGCCTTTTCTGGGGAGAGGCATTGTCTTTAAAAGGAATCTTTGCATTCCTACCCACCGTCAACGTCTTGTAGCACTAGTAATGTGTGTATCGTTTTGTTCAGTAAAAGCTGTTGCCACTAGGGTACCTAGACCTCTACTTTTATTTTCTTTCTTCTGTTTCTGAGTCCAGACCTGTGTTAATTCGTCTCTTCCAAAATACTTTTGCAGAAACTGAAACAGATATTTCCATATGGTAAAGCAAGCAGACTGTGCAAACAAAGCACTTAACCATGTCAGGTGTTGAGGCACTGAAGTTGCCACAATTTACCAAGGAGCCATTTCCTAGCATGGATGATGTGCAGCCCTTCATCTGGCCCCAAGTTAAGGGGGAGCTTTAAAACATGTGCTGAAGTCATGTCCATTTCATTAACTATAAACACACTCTGGTGGTTAAGCCTGTGTGTAAATGCCTCTCTCAGTTGGGCCCTATGCTCCCAGCTTGAGACAGGCCTCTGTGCTGGCAGAAGGTTGACTGGGATGCTCAAAAGTGGAGACCACTAAGTTAAGCACTTCTAAATTCAGATAGAGTGCCCACTGCATTCCAGCCTAGCTCACCTAAATGTGTGTAGGTGGCCTGTGAGCTTTGTGCTGTCTTTCATAAGTCAGCACTGACATTGCAGCTGGCATATACAAGGTACAATATACTTCAACGACCTCAACCAGTATAAAGCTGCTACAACACAATTGCCTGCTGCCCAGCATGAAAGCACTCTGATTTTAGATGAAATGACTCTTCTGAATGTGATCCACAGGATATTAAGAGACAGGCTTTTTTGTATCCAGACTCAGTCGGGAAACAATAAATCAGAATCAGACTGACAGAGGAGCCGTCTTTTCAGTAGAACTCTTAGATCCTGACCACAGATTTCCATTTGGAAGAAACATTCTTCAGACATACAGATGTCTAGGGTGATATTTCTTAACCCACAGTTTTGAATGATTGCTGTTCTGTAAAATACTGAATGGTGGTTTAGAGAACTGTTGCAGTTTTCTTCAGGCCACAGACATTCTCATGAGTGCAAGCTGGCAAGAACAGAATAGGAGAAAATAAAAACAATATGTGAACATTGAAAGTTCTGCCTCATTTTAGTTATTTGCAAATGAAAAGCTTTGTGGTGGAACCATGCAAAATGTGTCCACATCTTTTTCAAAAGCTGTATGAGGTCTTCCAGTTGAAAAGATTGAGAGTAATTGCTCTCAGGAATCATAAAGATTCATGTATGCTTCCTGTCATGGCTCTCCATTTCAGGAAAATAATACATGAGATGACTGAGTTAAACATTTTAGCTGCTTTTGTATTCACAACCAAGGGCTGAGTCAAATTTGAAGTGCACAACCTGAAAAGGAAAAGGCCTGCAGGCTATACTGAATCATCAGTCTCATTTCTGTGATGCAGTCTGTCCCCTGCCCTTTGCACAAATGTGATTTTTCTGGTGTTACACAGGCTACAAATTGAGTTAGATTCATTCTGTAGTGCTGAGGCGGGGTAATGAGAGTCCTGACAAGGGCAGATGGTGTCACTCTAAGTGGTTTCTGAGAATTAAAGCAAGTAGCTTTGAGGCTTAGACACCTGCAGAGATGAAAACAAAATTATTTTAGAAATTTAGGTATACTTTACAGAATAGGCCATTATTTAAACTAAGCATATGTTTGAACTCATGTAATCTCTCACTGAAAAAAACATACTCCTTATCCTGTTTAGGAGAATACCTTAACTGCAGTACAAAACTAATAACAATAATGTGTAACTTTTTGTTGTGAAATTTCCATTATTATTTTAATTGCTGCACTAACCAAGGCAATTTCACTCCAATCTTATCAGAAAATTAATACCATATTAGCATAAAATGTATGTGTAAAATCTGAGTTAAGTCTATAGTGCACTTTTCTTATTTATTTCCCAATCGAATGGGTTAGCCCCTATTCTTTATGCATATAGAAAGACTGGCATTTTCATCATGGTACCCTCCATTGTGATAAATATATTTTCACTCCATACACACGTGCCTTCTTAGGAAAAATAGAGACCAATTTTTTTCCTGCTATTTAAAAAATACCCTGCAATCTTTTCAAAGCAGCCTCTCTCAAAGGGTGATTAGTCTTCCAGAGAGCTCTTAAGCATATCTCAAGGCACTTAAGTTTTCTGTTCTTCTCCTGTGTCTCAGGAATATAGGAGGGCCCAGTATAGATAAAGATTAGATTATCTTGAAGGAAAAATATGTTAGCTTATGATATTACTAACTATATAGATACAATGTGCTTCTTATTTTCAGAACTGTATTTGTTTCAAACTCTGGTTCTTAGTAGCTTAATATAGAAAAAATACTGAATTGTCCCTTTTTAATTTTAATAATGAGTTTTTCAAGTTTTGATGAGACAGAATGCTTGTTTCTTGAAAAGTCTAGGGGATGGACAAGTATAATCTAAGTTTTCCTTTCTCTTCTTATTGGTCTCATCATGAATTTGCTAAGGGACATGGGCATACACACAGAAAAATGTGGCTTGTTCCAGATATATTGGGAAAAACTGTAGGAACAAAGTATGTTGCATTGACAGTGTACTTGGCAGAAAAGGTAACCAGAAATACTACAATTAAAAAAGCAAAATTCTGGGTTTGGCATTTTTATAATCATCTTCTAGCTGTACTGTAGTTTATGAGTGACTTCGGATAAATTATCTAATTCAATTGTGCTTCAATACTCTGACTAGAACACAGCATACTTTATTTGTCTATTTAAACTGTAAAGTGCCTTTTATTAGGTAAAAATCTAGTAAAAGACAAAAACCATACTCAGTCTTTACTAGTGCTTTCAGAAGTAAGACAGGGTGTTTAAAACATAAGTGTAGCAATGAAAAATAAAATAATGTCAGTTTATATGCCCTTGGTAGTTGTTTTTTTTTTTAATTAAAATTCTACCTGCATATTCAAAATAAATTGAAATAGCTAATTTTCACCTAGTTATATTCTCTTTCTACTGTGAAACTTCAGCATTTATGTTGCCTCTGCTTTTGGCCCACTGGTCACACAGAAGGATACATTAAATGAGACATTAACAGAATGAAGGAAGAACTGTTCCACTGTTTTAGGATGAATCTGGGAGAAGTTGTTTCTCTGTGAAGAAGTCTTGCAAGCCAAGTAGTGAACATATGCTACTAGTGAACAGGTTCCAGGTTGCAGATCTCTAGAGCATAAACTGATTACAAATCTCTGTTGCAGAGCTGTGGCTCTGATCAAGACAGCAACATTTGTCAATCTATTCTGTCAACAATAATTCCAGCACCTTTGAGTTGCTCAAGTTCAGAACTTGCTTATGTACCATGAACTGCAAATCATTTTGATGGGATTTGCATATGTTGGGGTAGTATTGAGCCACACGATAAGCATGTTGAACATACAGAAAATATATGAAATACAGCATTAGCACAACACTGTGTCTGTACTACAGTACTTATCACTCAATTTTATATAAACATTTTATTTTATGCATCTGCTTCAATGGTCTGTTATGGGAGCGTTGAAAAAAACCCACCTACAGTCTTAAAAGTTCCACAAAGGGTAGATAATGACTAACATAATTTTTTTTGTTCTTTAATGTCTGTTATTTTTGTTCATTGCTGCCTTTGCAGACAGTTTTTCTCATTTGGTAATTTTCTATGCTGTAACTTTTTTTTTTTTTGGCTCTGCAGTTCTGTGCAACACTTGGAACCACCCCGTGCTGCTCCTTTGACAAACTGTTAGAACTGGGTCCTATTTGTAAGTCTTTGCTGTTTTTTTCTAAAATTGCAGATTCCAATTTAAGCCATGCTGAGTCATTTCCAGGACATTGTGCAGTGTCAGTGTCCAAATACAATAAAGCTACTTACAGATGAGACCTTCAGTTACAGTTTTATTTCTGATCTTAGGTCAAGCAGCAAATCTGCATTCTCAAGCTGTTAGAAGTTAGAGGACATTGCCTTAAGGGTTTCTTTTCTGGGGGGGACATATTTTGGAATACTGTCAGTTAAGAATTACTGTAAGTGCCTCAGTTTGTAACATACTTCTTCAAGCCCTTCCACCTGGAAGGGCATCTAGAGCAATACTGAATATCAGGGAAAAGTTGAACTCTTAATTCTGCTCTGCACCAAGTGTTTTGTTTCTGCCTGGTTCTAACAACTGAAAAAGGAAGGGAAATATGCACCAAAAAGCCCCATCTATTCTTAATCTTTACTCTCCCCTTCCCAATTTCCTTCCTCTTTCAAGAAAATAGGACAAATGCTGGTGTGTTTAATACAGTGATCTAGCCATGGACTCTTCATAAGTATTTCTTTCTGTGTTATGGTTTGTTGTGTCAAGCTTTGATCTGCAGCAGGGTTTGGTCAAATGACATGTTTGCTGGCTGATGAAAATGCTACCAAAGCCCACTATGTCTCTTCAAGTGTACATTTAGAACAGGAAATCCATAGCATAAGCAACTGGAAGCAACTTCATAGAAACACAGCTTGATTTGATGTCCTGTTAATTTTTTCAGGTGGGGTTGTAAGCACTGGGGCTTGTGTGGTGGCCATTTGCTCTGTGAGGTTTCCTGCCTTTCGGCACAAGCCCCGGAGATTCAGTTTCTCCCAGTCCTTCTTTTTAAACAGGTTCCTAGTAGTCTGCTTAGCAGCTACAGATTATTTTGCTGTTTGGGTTATTACTATTAAAATAGTGACCTATTAAAATAGTGACACCAATACCTTTAGGCATAGCAAGCAACCACGTGTTTCACTTCAGTGATTCCCTGCTTGTGCAGCAGAGCCCAGCAGAAGCATGGCATACCAGTGAAGTCAGAAATCTTGTGCTAGCTTTTCTGCCAAACTTTCTCCTTAGCATACATGAGCAGCAGTCCTATGATATAAAGGCAGTGTCTCAAACAGATAATCAGATAAACTTTCAACATGTGTTCAAATAAACCTAAGTTGCAGATGTTGCGAATAATATTTTATTAGCTTTCCCAGACATTCATGCAAAAAGAAAATTTAGCTCACAAGAATGCAAATTTCAGCATGAACTTGGTGCCCAACTGCAGATCTTGGTGGATATACTGAGAAAATGTGGAAGTAACTATCAGAATTATTTAGTGGCCAGTGTAATGTGGGCTTCAGCCATCAACTGATAGACTGAGTGCATTAAAACAGTGTTCTCTAGCAGAGTGTAAATACTTAATTACAGAGTATACGTGAGCTGCTCATATGCCAAAATATTTCTGCAGAAACCATTCAGCGACTAATCAAAAGTAGCACTTTCTTAGCATTTCAGTGCTTGCTTTTGCATAAGTATCTCCATCCTTGAAATAAATCGTTTGCTGCACATAGTTCAAAAGCATGTGCATGCACATTTATATGTAAAAATACTGTTTGGAAATGTGTTTGTGGTTAATGAGTTAGAAGTGGAGAGCAAAGCTAATATTCTATCTCCTGCTAAAGTAGTTTTATTACCATAGAGATGATAGCTAAATCTCTAGACACTTTTTTTAAAAAGTGTATTTCATAATGGTTCTTAAATCAAAACCACAAAATAATTTATGTTGCTTAATTTTGGTAAGATAAAACTAGAGATGATGATCCTTATGGGTCCTTTCCAATACAGAATGTTCTATGATTCTATGCTGCTGTAACTTTTTTCCAGTAGAAGTGGGAAGGAGAACTAATATGTTATATATACATTTTTATATATTAATGAAAACCCAGATGGTGGAAACATTTAATCTCTTAATTTAATTTTAAATTGGGAAAATAATAACATCAAAGAGAAATCTCTCAGGCACTTGGCTTCATGCAAAATAATTGGGCTTTTTAATCTGCTGTTTAATTTATTTCCTTCAATTATTTTTTTAGGTAATAAGGAACATATCTGGATGCATATTGATGCAGCCTATGCAGGAAGTGCTTTCATCTGCCCTGAATTCAGGCATCTTTTAAATGGAGTGGAGGTGAATGAGTGTTTTTTCTCTAGCAGCCTGCTGAAACCTTGTTCTTTCATAGAATTTGTGAGGTTTTTATGCACTCAAGATTAATGGCTCTGCCAGAATCTCTGAGTAAGCTGCACCTCAGTTTGCACTATGAATCCCTGTTCATTCTATTACATTACTTAATTTTTTAAGTTTTTAATGGTTTATACTGGGAGTATGTGAGTACCCCTCTCTAAGAAGTTTGTAATTCAGAATAACAAGTAGTACTGAATCTACAAATAGAAAAGACTAACTTTTCCCCAAATATTGCTAAAGACATATTTGTAATAGCCTAATTCTACATTACACAAAAAAAAAAAGAGGAAAAAAATAATTGCGATAAATTAATGAGCTCATTATGTCTGGTTTTCTTATTACATCCTGAAAGTCATATAGTATAGAGCCAGTAGCTGTATCTCAAACAGACAGGGTTTAATAACCAAGAGACCTAAATGAAATATTTCCCCAACAGCACTGCTGTTCCTTTTCCCCTGCCTTGCTGAGCTACTTGGCATTCAGTTGCTTAGATAAGAGTACTTCAATTTCCTGCTGCTCCCCTCAGTCAGATAAGTCCTTGTCTTCCACGCCAGTGGAGAAAATATTACTGTTTGGTAAAGCCAGAAGTTTAAACACAGCACTGATAGGCAGTGACTAATGAAGAAGAGGAGGGAAAACCCCCTCACAGATAAAGCATTTCTTTCTGTCTCTTTTTTATCAGCAAATGAAGCTTGTTGTAATTTCCTGTGGGGGAATATTTTTTAAATTATTGTTGTTGGTTCCTGAAGGAAATGAAACAGTATCCCTTGTCTGAGCCAGCATTTGTCATAAGAGTAAATATTTAACAACCATGAATAGGTTTCCTACCTTACATAGTACTGGGTGATAGCTAGATAGATGTACAGATAGATGGATAGAGAGAGACAGATTATCTTCTCTTATTAGAGCAATTGTTAATTGTTTACAGGTGACAGGGAAGGTGATGAGAAGCAAATGAGAACAGAAAAGTGCTATATGGAATAGTCAGATCATGGTGCTGCCAGGTCTCCGTCCCCAGGTTTTTAAGGCTGGTGACTTCTGCCTTTGTTAAAACAGAAAACATGGATGAAACCTGTCCAAAATGGTGTCCATCTTACCCCCCTGGGTTTCTTCTGATGCCCCACCTAAACATATCAAGTAAACCAGGCCTGGCACGTGGTGTATAAATATGTATTTATTGCAAGTGCTTACTTCTTGGTGGTTTTTCTTTTGATTTACATGAAACGATAATTTCTAGTGAAAGAAAATACCCTGTCAAAAAAGGAAAAAAAAAAGGAAAAAAAATATTTCTAGTCAGTTGTAATTTTTGGAAGGAATATGATGTGCAGATTCTGAATTATAAATATAATTTCTTGCTATATATGAATTTTGTGTATTAGTTTCATATTCTTGGAAGTAGAAATCTTAGGGAATTGTTATTGGAAAATGCAATATGAACCCCAGTGAATGTTTTTGAGTATGCAAATTTATTTATTTATGTATTTAAGATCACAATAAGATATACACTTTTCCATAACATATGTATCAAGTATAATTGTAAACAAATGCTCGAAATGTTAATAATACCACTAGCCTAACTGCATACCTAATGTGAATTCCACTTCCAAAATAAATGAATATTTAACTACCACAGTTACTAAATAAGGTGACATCAATATGAACATTATAAAGACCTAATTCAGGAACTGATTCATAGTTACACAGACAATTTGACAAAGTCATATCATTAGCACATGGATACTTTACTCTTTCATAATTCTCTTATTATTTATCCATCAGTTTGCAGATTCATTTAACTTTAATCCTCACAAGTGGCTCCTAGTGAATTTTGACTGCTCTACAATGTGGTAAGTATTACAGTTAAAGGGAAACATGACAAGAGACAAAAATGAGGTTATATTAGTCTTCCATTCTAGAAGTAAATATTTCTTTATATTTCTCAATTGAAATTAGGAGAACTGCATAGCTTTAAATCTTATAAATTATTTACAGAATTCAAACTTTTATTTAATCCAAGTTTCAAAAGCATGAAATTTTGAAATAGACCTGAGCTCTTCATTATGTTCCAAAAAGAGAGAGAAGTCACAAAAAATCTGCAGATTTATACTTGCTCCATTTTGGGACTGTTTAAAACATATATAAAATAACTTATTTTAAGGATATCAGTGCAATGAACAGCATGCTAAACTGGCCTTTTTTTTTCTTCCTTTTCTTTTCCATAACATTTCATTTGATTTGATTCTTTTAAAAGCCTTTCTAAAAATGTTTAAGATTTGGCTGATGAAAGGCAGCTGATTTCAAAAAGGCCTATTTACGTAATTTTGTACTGACTTTCAGTTTTTCCAGATGACAGCAGAGACATTTTGATATTAAATAATGCCAAAATAGAAACCCATAGACATACTTTCAAACAAAGCAAAGTATCATGGCAGTAATAATAGCATGGGTTTGTTAAAAACATTCCATAGTAGATGATCCTGTTTTGTCCCAAGCTAAATGATAATCAGCACTGCAATTAATGATACTTATTAGCAAAACAGCTATTCAACACATTCAGACTATTTATCAAAATAAATGAAAACATTAATTTCAGTTATAATAGAACAAAATTTGCAAAAGAGAAAAAAAGAAGACTCCAAAACATCATCCAGAAATAGGCCAACTTATTTAAAAGAGGAATAAATGTAAGACAGTGATCACTCAGTTGCTTTTGGTTAACCTTCGTCTCTTTTAATTTCCCTGGCAAAGTAGACTTTTCAGGTAATATATTATGGTTTTTACTTTAATATTTTAGCTGATGTAGGCATTTTAAATCTTCCAATACATTGTGTTTTTTTCTTTTCCTTAGGCTAGATGACTTACATTTTGGCCCTAATTCATCAGTAGTGGCATCACCCCATAACGTGCTGTGTCTCTGTGTGTAAGGAAGTAGGAAGATGATGAAACAAACTCCTTCACTAGTTCCTCCCATCTTTTTCTCATCACTCAAAGGCATTGTTAAAACATAGCCACTTGCAAATTAGACAATACACTATCATTCTCTTTAATGTTTGTAGAACAGTGAGGAACCACAGTCTAGTCCCTAACAGTTTGGTTTCTCATTAATTCTGCTTTCCCTGAAAACCCTGTGGAACTATGTTAAAGGCATTTTACCTGGCTTCCCAGTAAAACAACTTCTATACAATCACACTGTGAGTTCCCATCTCAGGTGATTTTAGGTTATTCCTAGCAAAGCTTAGACTTTAGACTTAGAAAAGTATTTTTTCTGCATTTTGTTTCTTGTTGGGTTTTTTGGGTTTTATTTTTAGATAAGCCATTGCATAAAATGCTTGTTTTCATAGGTAGGAAGATTCCAGTGCAAGGACTCTGAAGAGACCTTGCAACGTCTCCTTACTCAAAGTAAAAGTTTCACAACTATAGCCACTCTGGCTTCAATTCAGCTAGGCATTTATATATAGAGGTTATTCACTTAATACAGAATAAATATACACTTAAACTCTTTGACTTGAAGCCAAGTCCATTTTCCAGCTAATTCTAAGACCCACATGCAAAATTCACCTGTTTTACCAACTGTAACACTCCCTGAGAAGGTGAAAAGTAATAATAAAGGATGAAAGATGGTAAGAAAAAGTAACTGTGAAGGATATGAAGTCTCTTAGGATCCATGAAAAGTATTCAGTATGACACTATGGTAATATGGAAAGAGTTCAGTACACACTGAGCAGCATTTCAGAACCAAAGTAATCTGAGTTCCATTGACGGGCAGACTTCAAAATAACTCAGACTCCTCAGCACTTTCCCCAATAAACAAATTTCTTTTCACTGCAAGCTGATTAAAATAATCTACTCATTAGATCTGTAATGTAATTATGTAACTACTCAGTGCAATATGTGGCACTGATGTAGTTTCAGATTTGGAGACAATTTCATTATAAACCTTTTGTAAAATATTCTCAGACTTCCTGATGTACAGAAAAGAGCAGTCAATTTCCTATAAAATGGAATTTAATAAAGCCTGTCCAAGAAGGGTGTATTTTCTATATTCAAATATCAGAGTCCTTTAGAGACTTTGTCTTGAAACTACAGTCAGTTTTGCCTGGCTTGTTCAATTGATACTCTGGCATATTATAAAATAGGACTAAGTATCTCCTTTCAGAGAGAGTGAAAATAATAATCTTACAAAGTCTTGGTATTTTTGAGTTTTATTACTCTTTTCGGGGTATAAGTGTTAACTTTTGATTGGGAAGGGTGTTTCAGTAACTGGAAGAAGGTGCTTACAGGAAATACTTATCTGAAGATCATAGAACACAGAATAGTTTGGGTTGAAAGGGAACATCCAGCCTTAAAAAAATTCTAGTTTACCAATATAATTTGTGAAAGAGATATTCACAGGATCACAGATTTGTTAGTGTTGGAAGGGACTTCTGGAGATCATCTAGCCTATGATTTTCCTCTTGAGAGGTAGTCAAGGAACTTCTTTCAGGCTGGTGGATGCGTGCCTCAGAGCCCCTTTAACAGAGAGTCGCCCACTACAGTCATTCAACTTTTCTTTTTACAGTAACCACCATGTGGCTCCTGATGTAGGCTCTCCTTGTTTGCCTTGCTCACAGACATCTAAAACCTCTAAAGAACATACCTGATTTTGGTCTGAATGTTGGAGGGTGGAGGTTGGAACCCTGCTTTTTTTGATCACTAGGGTCCGAGTTGTCTCAAGCTGTGTTCTCCACTGTAGGTGTATGGTTCTGGAACCACACATCTACCTGTGTTTCAGTCCCTCTAGTACCACACAGCCTGTTAGCTGTGTCTTGTAATGCAGCCATCTGACAACAGGTCATCCACCTGTGCACACCTTGTGCAGGTACCAGCCTTTTCTCCAGGAGAAGTATCTGGGTATCCATTGCAAGCTACCAGCTGTACTGACATCTCCTTCCTTATGAGTTCCATCTGAGTGGCAGCATCAGACTTCTCAGGGGCTGCCTCAGTCAACACGCTGGGTTTGGCTCTGAGGTGGGGGCCCACCATTATGGCAGAGACACTGAGCACTCTGGTGTGGACCTCCTGAGCTCTTAGGACTTGCCTGAGGTGGGGACCTACTTGCAGAATGCAGCAGCACCCTTCCTGCATGCCCTGCCTACAGAAACTTCCATGTCATTTTTGTGTCTTCCTGTTCCATTGTTTAATACAACATCTTGCAGGAGAAGAAATAAAGCGCTCATGAAACATCTAAAGAGATTGCTTCTAACTTGGATTACCTGCATAGAGAATGAGCTACTGAGACACAAATATACCAAAGTAATCCAATACTTCAAATAAACTACCGTAGAACAACCTAGAATTTGTTAAAAGTTATTTATCCTAATTAAACCTGTTTTCAGTTATTGTTTTCTTCCTTTTGTCCACAGGACATTTCTAGCAATAATTAGGTTATTCATTGTTTTTATTTTATCTGAAAATCTGTCAGTATTTTTCATGTGCGTAAGTTTACTTATTTTCACCTATGTACTTCCCATACCTGAAGGCAAATGCTTAGCTGCTGACCTTGGTACTTCCCTGACCATTGGGGAGAGGAAGGCTTTTTGTTTGTTTGAATAAGATGTTTTATGACCACAGTCTAGATGTGAATGAGAGTGGGAGTATGTACAGCCTCTGCATTTATACATCCACCCTAAAATACTGGAAATTAGATTTTTACTTAGAAATTTACAATTCTACATTAAACCATTAAAACACAGAAAAAAGGTTTGGACTTTTGTCTTTTAAAGTATCCCTGTGTTGATATAATTTTTACTTACTTTGTAATATATTTATAGGCATAATATAATGGCGTAACAGTCTTTCACTTTTTGATTTATGGTTTCTTCTTCTTCTGCCTCTATAAACCCCAACATTTGTAGAGGTGAGTCAGTCTTACTCAGCATGAAGCATGAACCAGAAAAATCTTGTTATTAATCACTGGCAAAACATAGATTATTCTCTCTAAAAGGGACACACTGGCTTTTGAGTCTCAGTCCAGTCACACCACCCCTAGCTGGCAATAGTAAATTACACTTCTCAGTGTAACATTGTGCTGTAGAATGTCTGTCAGGAACTGTGTAGTGGATCCAGCTAATGTCAGGGTGGCACAAGAGGGAAGCCTGAGTCAGAACTGGGGGGCTTGTCTCTTCCAGTGGCTGCTCTTGGTGCTTCCACAGCAGCATGGAGAGACAGTGGCCAGCACCCCCAAAGCCTCAGCGCGGCTCTGCGCGATGTTTAGGAAGCAACAGCTCTTCCCACGCAGCTTTGTACTGCAGTAATTTCAAGACAACTTCTGTTGACTGCAAACATTAACATTGCTTCAGCTAGTCTCACATTCTGGTGTGAGTGTCTATCACCATAAAAAGATCCTCTATGTCTGTTTCTTGTCTGTTTTTAAATATGCAGTCGTGCAGTCATGCTGCCCGTTCCTGCTGAGCCTTACACTTAACTGCTTGTAAGTACAGTACTGATATGGCTGCGAAAAAGCACTGAAAATGGCACAGGCTGTGCTCAGGAAATATGCCAGTTTAAACACATTCAATTTGACTTCACTTCTTGTGGAAATTTAATCCCTTAAGTCTTATTCTTAAATTTCTCAATTTGATTTTTTTCTTTTTTTATACAGGGTGAAAAAAAGATCAGATTTAATAGGTGCCTTTAAATTAGAACCTCTTTACCTGCAGCATCACCATCAGGAGTCTGGTAATTTTATAATTAAATGAAATTATTATTATTATTTTGTTTGCACTTGGTATTTAATGGAAAAAAAAAGGACTTAAGATGAAAACGGCAATTCTTAAACTACCCAAGTTGTTTAGGAGGCTGTTTCCATTTTCTGAGCACTCTAGGGAGCTAAGCTCATTAAAGTGCAAATACATGTCTAGTGAGATTTTAGTTAGTTATAAGCAATACAAGGAAAGTAATTTCATAAAGCATTATGCATTACTACTTTTGTATTGGGATTTTCCCAGTTTCAGACTTACCACTGATTGATTGCAGGAGTGTTGAGAAAATTCCTATTATATTTTGGCTGCCAGATAAGCATATTATTGGGTGTTGTATAACAAGTCCCTTAACCTGTCTTCCCCAACACATCTTTCTCTGGAATAATTTCAGGATCTGATTTGGTTTTAGAGCTTCTAACGTTCGTGACTTTTTTGCTTGTTGTTCATGGAAGCTCTGATTCAAATTTTTCAGAAACCCATGTGAGGAGCAAACACTCCCTGAAACTACAAAGAAGGGGTGTTTGCTGTCTGTGCTCTGCTTTTGAGTGATAGCTTTCTGGGACATTATGCTGTAGCCCTCATGCTCTTACACTGGCTGTAGAGAAAGGCGGTAGGAGCAGACTGTCTGTTTTGTACAAAGTGCTCATGAAAGCTCTTCACAAAATGCTCACAAAGAACTTACAAATCTCAGGCTCTGTACAAAGCTCCTTAATGGATTAGTGCTGGTCCTCGCACATACCTAGCAACTGCAGAGTGGTATTTGCCCTCCTGAAGCCCATTTTTATACATCTGGTTATTAACTGAATAATTGTGAAGAAGGTCACAACAGTGCAGTGTCAACGTGTGGCAGAAGCTCCCTCATAACTTTCTGAAGAGAGTGGAAGAAGGTCTGTAGAAGGTCTTACCATATACTCAATCTCACAATTTTCCTGAAATTGCTGGTGCTGATCTGTGTTCAGAAGTGTATCCTGTTATGGCTATGAACTCAGTGACATTTAAATTAATACCATCCAGGATTCCACTATTCACTAAAAAGCCCTAGGAAAAATGGATTCACGTGCCTTAATCCTGAACTGGCATAAACCTTGCATTTTATTCCTTTCCTCCATTTCCAAGGAATGCAAACATAGAGCAGTGCAGCAAACAGGAACATGCAGTAATTCTGGAACTGATGTTCATCCTCTAAAGGCTCAAATTGTTGAGAAAAAAATATATACTTTTTTTTCCCTTTTCTGATGGAATATACAAGGTACAGCAAATACACTTAAGGCACTAGCTTTTACTTAACCTTAACATACATTAAAAATATTTATCCTCGGGTGAAAAATTCCAGCCTTAACTAAAATGAAAATATGTTATTGGGACAACTGATAGTGCTGATACAAAAAATTTTGGTCTTACTTGGGTTAAATAACACCTGAAGAAAACCAAACCTTTCTTAAAAACAGGTAGTTTCAGTAAGGCCACCTAGTTGACCTGAAAACTTTATCACCCCAGTTGGAGAAAGAGTTTTTCAGCCTTCATCTTGCCTTCAGAAGGATGATAGCATGTTATGTGATCTAACATAATGATTTCAAGGAGATCAGCCGATTACTAGCAGTCTAGGAATGCTCATTTTTTTCTATGCTCCGTTCCTATTCAATATCAATTTTCCAAGGAGCTGGACAACACTTTTCAAATGCAAATGCTTCTGGTTAAACTTCCAACCCACACTTACTCCTTTAATAAACACAGTCAAATTTGCCACACGAAGGTGCTGCAGTCCCCATTGACCCCTTTGTGATTTTTGGCATGTCAGCACTCCTGGAAATACAACTTGTCGAATGGAGGGTCTTGAATTCTCAGTGTTCTCAGGTCTGAGAATTCCTATACTGGTTTACTAAGTTACTGAAGTGGTATTTCTGAATTCACTCATCTCTCACTCAGGAATTTGAATGAGCGGAAAAATACCTCTATCTGTGAGCAATTACTGTTAATAACCATATGGCAATTATATGTGTCCCCAAGGGGAGAGTCTTTATTTTGTCATTAATTATAATTTTATGTGATTTGCACACCACGAAGATTATACTAGCTTGCCTGGCAACCCGGGATATAGGTCAAATCCTCATGGCAGTGTTAGAAGAGTGCAGCTTTAAACTCTATTGTGAATACCACATACACTCCCACAAGGCAGTTCCTCCTGGTTAAATACAGATGTAAGACTAAGGCTTGTAATCAAGGAATCAAGCACTAATCATTGATTACATTCTGCTTCACAGCTTGTGAAAGGCGTTGTTGTGGATCATTAGACAGAGCCCCTTACAGGAGCGTAGGATTATTTATCTGTCACCAGTTGCTTTACTCTCTTTGCTACCAGTCTTGCAGCTATCAAACAGAAATGGCTGCTAAAATGCAGAAGAATATGAATGTTATCAATTTTCCTTGTTACCAAGCAGAGACAACCACATTCATTTCCTGAAGTCCAGGAACAGGTTAATGATTGTTCCTTGTTTTGTGGGTTTGGGTTTTTTACCACCTGGAAACCAATATAGTGACAGGTTAAAGAACCCAGTGGCCTTCTGTTACACGGAAAGAAGGACCATGTTTTTTCCTATGTTTTGGCTGCAAATGAGAGAACACTCGCAAGAGAGCTTGTAACACAGGAAAAATTTGTTGAGTTTTTTTTTTTCCTAGAAAACAGAGCCTGAAAATTATGTAAATGGCATATACTGGTCAAATTCAGAAGCTACAGTTCAACCTTCCAGTTAACAATTCCAGGAGTATTTATAATTTTCCCAAGGAATCCAAGTACATGCTCTCCTATGAAGCTTGTACTTCAATAAGAGAAATAAAGCAGAATAAGGAAGCTAAGCAGATGCTTCCTGAAGAAGTGCTTTAAATATTACATCAGTTTAGTTTCTGTCACTGACTTACAGCAAATAACTGACTGTGTTCAAGTTTACTGTTAAATCTGTTTAATTCCTTGATTCAAAGAAAAGGTAGGTGAATCCTGACACTGTGTGCTTATATAAAGGACAGCTAATAATGCCCTCTGCTTGCCTCCCTGGACTGCTTTGTGGCTTAGTCTATCTGTGTAAGAGGCTTTCACTCCATCAAAAGAAAAACCATAAAAAATTGCAGAATACTATTCTCCAAGCAGGAACAGGTCAAATTCTGAGTCAGTTTTTCCAGTCACTTATTAGACATCCTGAAGAATTAGCAACAAATATATGTATGAGTATAAAAGGTGTTTAGAAGTGAATTATTTTAAAGAGTGTTACCAGTTCACCAGGGTAAAGGCAATGACATTTCACAGCAGAGAATGAGTTGTAAAGTGAGTCTGGGGATTCTGCAAACTGTTTAAACCAAAATTAATAATAGTTATTTTATCTACTGCTTGTTTTCCCTACAGGAAGAAAATAAACATAATATTTGATCTGTCATCTCCATAGTATCTGCAGTATAACAGAAAGGAAAATAGTGTCTCTTCTGTAAACTGTTTGTTAGTGGCATATTTTGACTAGCTAAGGAACAAAGGTTATTACAAGCACCTTCATTTAACATACTGCCAAGTACCCAGCTAGATACTCAGTGGTCCTGTTGACACTGACAATGCTGAAGTTTGTAGCAGATGTAAAGAATAGCTAAGATACAGCTTTTTCAATAACATTAGAATGACTGAAGTCTTCAGCTTCTGTGATGATGATGCAATGTGAACATTTTTTCTTTATCTTCCAGGTCTTGTAACAGATTATCGGGTAAGTACAGTATCAATATAATAATTAATACTATTACTTGTATGTACTGGTATTTTTAGGACTTTATTTTTCATTACTATCATAAACTTCCAAACTTTATGTTTCTTTACCAGAAGAATGCAGCTCGCTGAATTTTGTAACATTCCTCAAACAGAAATTTGGGGTGGTTTTTGTTTGTTTTTTTGAAAAAAATTGTTTAAAGACAGAAATTGTCTTGCATGTGCAATATCTTTAGATATAGGCAGTAGAAAGAAATTTCCTAAAGTTATGGGTTTGGTGTTTTTTTTCTTTAACATAGTGAATAACACAATTTAAAAAAAAAATTAAAGCATCTCTATTTTAATCTTTTACCATGGAAACACTGTTGTTTTGAAATGGAAAACGTGCCTTTCTTTATAGATGCTAGCCCCACAACTTTAAACAAGCCAATGTACATGAGTTTCTCAGCTACTTGTTTTTCTAAGCCTTGAGGAGAATTCAGGATGCACAAAGAAAATTTGATTTGCCTCATGACCCTTCCATTCTGACTCCAACCTCCCTTGCCAATTTTAATTTGAAAATTTTGAGAATTAAATGGTATTAATAAACCAGGAATAGATATTTCTTCTATTATTTGATGCACCTCTAGCAGCTGCCCATAGGGTGTGGCGATGTGGTTCACTTCAAAGCCATGGAAGAGCGTACTTCCTGCTGTGTCACTGCAGTGGTGACCTCTGACACGGGCTCTTCTCTCTGGCTTGCAGCACTGGCAAATCCCCCTGGGCAGGAGGTTCCGCTCCCTGAAGCTCTGGTTCGTGCTGAGGATCTACGGGGTCAAGGGGCTGCAGGAGCACATCCGCAAGGTGACTGGGAATTGCCTTCGTGGGTACCTGTGGTGGGACAGCAAGGGAAAGTGGGCTGGCTACCTAACTACTCTCTGTGACTTCTGTACACATCAGAAAGCACAGCAAACAGTTTTAGGCAGCTCAGTTCAACAGCGGGGCTGCTCGTTTGCCCTGTGTAAGGTCACCGTTTCGTATCATGGCCGGATCAAAGGTGCCATTCATTTTGTGCTCATCTTTAGGAAAGAAACATCTAGAAATTTGGAATTTCTACAGTATGGTACCACAGTTCCCTCTCAAATTTAGCCAGAGCACATCCATGGTTTTATTGTAGAAACGAATGGAAATTCATTACTTCTTTATTTTATTAATGTTCATGCATTGATAGGATGTTTAGATTATGATTAAGGGATACAGTCTACCTCTGCTGTTGTTTCTTTTCCTGTTTAAAATATATTTTTGTTTAAAAAAGAATGTGTATGATTTACAATTTGTTAATACTGTTATAAGTACTAAGTTTATTCTTGATGTAAAAAGGAGGGGTTTTTAATCACTAAAGAAAACATGTGGCACCTGTCTAAATCATGTATATACTTCCTCTGTAGCAGTAAAGTAAAATTCAAGCATACCTTTCATCTTTATGAAGTTCAGGGAAATCTCTAGTGACGAGAGATCCATGACTTGGCTCTAAATATTTACAAAAATATCCATTAGCTAAGGGCCTAGCCTAGCGTATCAAATTCCCTGCAGACACACATTCCTTTCAATTTTGGTACTAAACAGAAGAATTCCTAAGAAAAGCTTTGGAAGACTCATATCAATTGCATAGACTTTTGTCAGGCTGGTTTCCACAGGTTGGTATTTGCATTCAAAAAATTCCCTTCTTCCCTGTCTCCCACATATTTCCCTGACTGTCCTGCCAAAAGCTGCTTGTCTTCATAGAATCATAGCTGAGGACCAAGCTTTCATAATTTCTGTGTCAATACAGTTCAGGAAGGCAAAGCAAATGAAGCTTTTCTTAAAGACACTGATTCCAAAGTAAAACCCTTGTATGTTTCCTCCTTTGTAAAGGTAATTCAGACAGCTAAGATTTCAAGGGCTTGTCGAAATGAGTGTGTTTGGTTTATATTTCTAAGGACTCAATTGTTCTTCAGTATAGATATAAAAAATAGGTTTTGAAAAGACAAGAGGGATAATTAGGTGAAGAATTTTTCTCACTGTATACATCTTCAAATGGGAACCATTAAATTAATTTCTCCTCATACCTCCTTACCCACCCCCTATGAATGCTGGTTCAGTGGGTTCCAAAGCATCTTAAAAAAAAAAAAAAAGTAATTTCTATCTCCAGCAAGCCTCTGTTGAACTTAAATTTCAAGAAATATTTGCATTTCACTTGCTCCCTGCTCTAGCAGAATTTAAGGTATCTCTTGGGAATTTTCAGGTATGTTGATAAAATTACATCACTAGCTGCAAAATAAAAATTAAAAATGCATTTCTTATCTTGTACTTTCTCCTGTCTTCTCAGGAATTGTCATGATCTCCAGGTAGATTATGATGACTTTTCTTTTGGTAGAGTAGCAATGAAGTATCTAAACCAGTCTGACAGTGGTTTAAATTTTCAAACCTATAGGCAAGTTTCCAAATGAAAAATAATTTGAAATTTAGCTTCACTTGTTAGCCAAACTCTAACATTGCTCATCCCTATGCCTGGCCTTGAGAAGCTGCTTTCTTGTAAATATGCTGTAGCATCTTGCAAATAACAGGTTTTATATTGCCATTGCTGGCCAAGGCAGTCCCAGGCAGTTCCTGGTCCCAGGCTGTTTCCTGTGTACTTGGGACTTTTAGCTGGGTTTTGAGGGAAGCCCTGTAGGTGCCAGAATTATTTCTGAAACTGCATGGGATGATTTGGAGATGATTTGGAGTGGGTGATAGAGTGGACATAAAATGAGAAGAGACCTAGGAACAGTGGCAGAGGCAGGGGGCAGAGGGGCTGGAGCTGGGGAAGCAGGAACAAGTGGTCTCTCTCTCTTGTGTTATTAAGGAGTTGCCCCGAGGAAAGAGTAACAGAGTCAGGCAGAGTGGAGGCTTGAAGCAGCTCCTTGGGCTGGAATCTGGGGAAGGAGGTGCCTATATTTGCTCCTAAGTCATGGAAAACTCCAGGAAGATCTGCGCAGTGTTTATAGATTTCTAGTTAGGATTCTTTTGTGCAGTCTGGTGTTACTTGCAAAGGGATTTGAGATTTTCAATAGTGATGAGCTTCTGACATGATATAGAGGGAAAAAACACTGTAGATCCTTTAGAACCTACCCTGTTTCTTGAGCATTAGCAAGTTTCCGTGTGGAAGACCAAAGACATGTGTAACTATCTCTTCACAAACTTTTTTTTCTTGATGTAAACTGTCAAAAAATTATCCCCCCCCCCCCCCCCCCCCCTTTTATTAGTATATTTTAAGGAAAATATGTTTCTTGTGTTTGCAGCCTTAAGGTCTACATCAAAATGACTGGATAACCACTGCAACTTGGCCTTTGCTTGAGGATGGCATTTAAGAACTAAAATATTCCCAGGAGATGAGAATGTGTGCCTTGGATTTAGATACAGTTCTAAAATCAAACTTCTTTTGATTTCCAAACATTCCAGTTATGCACTCTTTTCACACACAACATGTCATATTAATCTATTGCAAAGTATAGGTTTTAAAGTAGTGGTAAAGGGAAGGATAGTCATCTTTGAAGGATGTGGGGAGAGACAAATACAAATTTTAGAGTTAAGTCCTAAAGCCACAGAGGAGATGTAAAAAGAGGGCAAACTCAACAGTAGTCTTCTGGACTGATGCCAACCACTCAGAGTCCATATAAATGTGAAATACAAACAGCCCATTTGTAAATGGCCCATTTGCAAATGGCTTGACCATCTCTTTATTATTACTTTGTTGGTTTAAGTCCTCTCAAAGAGCTAATCTGAGAAATAATTGGAGTTAGTGTGCTTTTGTATGCAATCCATGTGAACATTATGACTCAGCTGAATCCTCCTTAGGACCAGAAGTAATCAGTGTACTGAGGATAATGAATGCCATTAAAAATTAACAGTAGAGTCCAAGAAACTGGAACTGTAAAGAACAGCAATACTAGAGATAGTATTTGAACTGGAGAGTGGCACAGTCCAAGTGGCTGTTAAGAAGACTCTTCTGACAGCATTTCCCTTCAGTGTAGTGGGATGCAGGCTAACGCAGGCAAAGAAGTGAAATATATAGGAGAAAAAGTATGAAGTGATCAAGACTAGGCCAGTACACAGTAGTGTACTCTGATGCTTCAGAGAAGCTCCCTGCAATCAAAAGCTATTTCAGCTCTTGAAGGCATTGCCCAAAAATTAAAATTCAGCTTGAACACTTCAATGCAGAAGCATTTCTATTTCTATTTCTATTTCTATTTCTATTTCTATTTCTATTTCTATTTCTATTTCTATTTCTATTTCTATTTCTATTTCTATTTCTATTTCTATTTCTATTTCTATTTCTATTTCTATTTCTATTTCTATTTCTATTTCTATTTCTATTTCTATTTCTATTTCTATTTCTATTTCTATTTCTATTTCTATTTCTATTTCTATTTCTATTTCTATTTCTATTTCTATTTCTATTTCTATTTCTATTTCTATTTCTATTTCTATTTCTATTTCTATTTCTATTTCTATTTCTATTTCTATTTCTATTTCTATTTCTATTTCTATTTCTATTTCTATTTCTATTTCTATTTCTATTTCTATTTCTATTTCTATTTCTATTTCTATTTCTATTTCTATTTCTATTTCTATTTCTATTTCTATTTCTATTTCTATTTCTATTTCTATTTCTATTTCTATTTCTATTTCTATTTCTATTTCTATTTCTATTTCTATTTCTATTTCTATTTCTATTTCTATTTCTATTTCTATTTCTATTTCTATTTCTATTTCTATTTCTATTTCTATTTCTATTTCTATTTCTATTTCTATTTCTATTTCTATTTCTATTTCTATTTCTATTTCTATTTCTATTTCTATTTCTATTTCTATTTATATTTTTGTTTATAGTTATAGTTATTTACTAACAGACATACATAGAAAAATACAGATTTTTTAAATAGGGACCACATCTTAGTGGCTCGCAAGTTTACTGCTCCTATTATTATGTAAGACTTTTCCCTTAATCCAGAATAACCAGATTAATTAGATCCCTTGTTTCCTTTCTCACTCTTCTGCAGAAGAGCAATGGTTATTTACCTGAGATAATAGTGACACATAGGAATTCCTTACAAGCCTGTTTTTTTCAATCAGCTAAATTGCACTGCAAAGACTGGGGCTGTTATTCTGTTCCTGTATACCAAGATACTTCAGGACACTAACACAGTCCATGTGATTCCACCCTGAGTACCCACCTGATGGAGGGATTGCTCAAATGGTAGTTTTAGAAACAGTGTATGTGTTGGTTTGCTTACATCCACACTTTTGTTAAAACAAATAACATACAATAATTTTGAAAAGTTAAATAATATTTGAATGCCAACTTAAAGTTAATGGTGCTAGGGACACAGCTTGACACAGATGTCAAAATCAAAAGAACTTGGAGGGTTAAGATATCCATAGGTCAGACTTGGAATGTACACATTCAGCAGAAAACTGAGAACAGCCTGTCAAGTCTTCTCCTTCTTTCCTATCCCAGTTTCAGGACCTGCAGTTTTCCAAATGGGACTTTATTTTCACAGTGTACCTGCCTCTTTTGAAAAGCTGAAGCACTGAAGCCACACGTGTCCTCCTGTGAGTTATTGCCATGGTCATGTCCAGAGCGTGGGTACAGCTTTTGGACTTAGAGAGGCATGTGTGACACCTAAATGCCCTGCAGTTCCACAGAACTTGAACTTCCAAGGTTAATAATATTTAACTTTACTGTTGGAGTAATCTTTGTAGGAGCAATTCGGGATAATAGCTTATGGTTCAAAGGTGCAGGGCCTTGGGTAACTATATTTAGGCAAAGCTATACATGTGAAACTCCAGTTAAATCTCCACTTTCTCTCCTTCCAGTTCAGTAAAACCTAAAACGCTTGGTGCCCCCCAGTGTCTTTACCAATTATTGCTTCTTGTTAAGACTTGCTGTGGATAAAAGTATTTGCATCCAGACATGAATGCAAAATACTTCCAGAATTTTGGTTTGTGACTTACCTAAAAATTTTCTATTTTTCCTTGCTTTTATTTCTTTTAAATTCCTGAAAAATAATTTAGTTCAAAAAGTGGATATAAGTACCTGTTATAAAATGCACGGCTTGGGTCTGGAGTTTTCTTTTACAAACTTGTCATAGTAAGCCAGATCTTAAATGTTTAATTGCTTTATTCAATTCTTACCCAGATAAATTTTGATTAAATTCAGCTGGTGATTACATTTTACTGGACACTTGTGAAATTCTTATCTCATTGAACATGATTTGTTTTATGACTTTGAGTTCCAAGACACGGTACATGAAGTGCAGAATTTTGTGGAGCTGTGTAAAAGACATGTTTGGTTAAAGCTATAGAACATGAGGATAGGAGGAGACAGTAAAAGCCCATTAGAACACCTGTGCCTATTTCACATATGTTATTCATGCACTTATTGTGCATACAAGTATCTGTATGTATGCAGATACTTCTGGTTGGAATTCATGCTACTCATATTAGCAGAACATTCAAATGCCTTGGAAGGGATTGAGCATTTTACTGGTCTCATTCCTGACTGAAAGAGCTTTCAGGCTAATTTTAGGAGGAGATGATAAATGGATGTAACAAACAGCAGAGCGGGAGTGGTAACAACAGGAATACTGGCTGGTTGCATAGGGTACCAGTAAGCCCAATAAGAAGGTTTTGAAGAATATTTTGATTCAATCTAAACTGTGTTTTTCTATTTTAAGAAATAAAAAACCACCAGAAAGCTATGATTAAGATTGCAAAATATGTTGGCTTTTCTTCTTCTTTTTTTTTCCCCTTTTCTCTAGTTTCTGTTTTGTCTTGTCCTTTTGGAAGAAGTTCCTGTGAGATGAAACATTTTACATTTAACCTTGACCCAAAGTGATATATTTCATTTTTGTTTAATAGCTGTCCTTGAACTTACAAAAAGTCAAAGTGCAAAAGCATGGGCTTAGTTGTTTATTTTTGTAAAATTATTTGCAATCCTAAATATATAAAAGCTGAAGAATCTTTAAACATGATTTTTAGATGTTTCAGGTAATTTTAGGTATAGACTGGCTATTGAATGAAGACAAACTATAATTCAAATGGCTGGTTGCTGTTGTTGTCTTACCTTTTTTAGTTGGGTGGTTGGTTGGTTGGTTGGGTGGGTGGTTGGTTGTTTTTTTGGCTTTTTCTAGGACAGTGAACACTAAGCTAATGATACAGCCAGTAGGAGGGGGACTGGATAAGGTACTGCAGGTACCTGATGAGGATATGTGTTGTTTTCTTGAAAGTGCTTTTAAATTCATTTTCTCTCTGGAAGAAAGCAAAGCAAAACATGGTAGGAGTATGCAAGTATCACTCACTGACTAATGTTAAGACTTCCCAGCTGGTTTTTAGTATGCCTGTTGGTATTTTTCCTATTTATTGGAATTTTGGTTTCATTTGCTTCAAAATAATTGCTCTGGCTTGGTGCCCAGTGCCATTCTTTTTTGCCTCACTAACTTCTCAACTGGTTTGCTGAGATTTGCTGTCCATTTTCTTGATTATACTGCCATCAACTTTTATTTCAACTGAACATGAGCACCCAGGTCAGAATAGTGAGCAAGTTGTCCCTTTCTTCACAGATTTCTCATATGAAGTGAGCTATTCTAAAAAGTGTATCTTTCCAGCTCAATTTTCACTGAAATTACGACAATTTTTTCCCTGTATATCTGTGCATTTCCCTCTTTCCCTCTAATGACTTCTGGATTCTTTAGCCGTTCCCAGCCAAAACTAACAGTGGTATAAAACCTAAATGAGAATTATTAAAATTATTTACTCTTAATGTGGTATCATATCAAATTGTGCTGAAGTGTCTCAAGAAGCAGACCAGCACTGCCTAAGACAGACTGAGATACTAATACAGCAGTGGCTCCATATGGTCTCTGGAAGTCATAAAAGGGATGGAAGTTAACACAAACAGATGGCAACATGTGAATATTATCACACATCAGCAGAAGGAACAGAGCATAGGAGTGGAAAATACTTGAGCACACCTTTTCTCTTGGTGAATCCAATGTATTCAATGTAGATACTCTTTCTCCTCTCAGCACATCCGACTGTCACATCAATTTGAACACTTAGTCCTTCAGGATGAAAGGTTTGAGATCTGTGCTGAGGTGGTTTTGGGACTGGTCTGCTTCCGGCTGAAGGTAAGGCAGCTAAGATCTCCTATTTCTTCTCTCATGGTTTATAGCAGCGCCATAACCTGCAATTGAATACAGTCTTTGTAGTTAATACAGCTGATTATTTTTTAAGGAAAGTAAAGTGAGTTGTTTAGAACAAAGCAGATGAAAGAAAATAGCTTAAGACAATTTTGTTAAAACTGAATCAAAAACTTAAGAGAAATTAAAGCATACTAAGGTGTGGAAATATACAGTCAAAGCAAACAAATGTTTAAACCAGTCATATAAAATGACTTACATTCTATTTGTGATGCGCTTTGATAAAGATGATTGTTTTAGTATATTTCCCTAAACTTCTGAATATGATGAGCATGTATTACTTGTTTCTTGTTTCTTGTCAAGTTAATTTCTTATGCGTATATATTTAATATTCAATTTTATTAAAAAATTACTATCATAGATGAAAATCAGAGCACTAAACACTTTTTTTGTTGTTTTCTTTAATGACTGGTGTTTTATCTATAAAATTTGATGGTCAAACTGGGAAAATTGAAGTAAGATATGTTTAAGAACAGGTTACATAGGAGGCAGCTTCCCTGGTCTGCTTTTTATTGCTGAACATGATCCTTTTGCCCTTTTTGGCCTTTTATTCCCCAAAATCTCTCAAAGTGCCAAGTTCATTGATGTGGAGACGTTGCCCAAAGGAAACTGGAAAATTCATTCTGCACTTGGAGCACAAAAGCTGGAGAGCTCATTTGTTTTAATCAGACATTAGAAGGGGATCAGTGTCTCAGTTTAGGTAAAGAAGTCATTTTTTAGAGGAGCTTGCAGCTAAAGCCTCTGCAGAGGACTGGATTGTAACACTGAATCTGACCACCAAGCAACAGTAACAATAACAATAGCACTAGTGTTTTCTAGTTAACATGGTACCTAAATGAACTTTTAGTTTTTCTGAAGGCTTGCAAGCACATCTTTTCTCCTTCTGGGTATTTTATTTTTAACAAATTATTTTCTCAGTCATTCAGTTGCCCCAGTTACCCGAGTTTGATACAACTGGCTGAAGAAGCTAATAAGTAAATAATAATGATAAATTCGTCTGGAATAGGAAAATGGTTTTGTTTGAATTTATAATGTTTAAAGTAAAATTTTAAAAGACCCTGTGTTTCAGGGATCAGACACATTAGAAAATTTAGGTTTTTTTCCCTCAATGGAAATACGAATATAATCTCTTTCCTAACAAGAACTTTTAAAAGATATTAAGGGATAGATTATGTGGCTTTTATTGCTCAGTAACAAAAGGTTGGTTGCAGTCTGCTCTCTCACATGGAACAAGCAAACACTAGTTTTGCAGATCCAGACACAGCTGTTAGTCAGTGCTCTACATTTACTTTGAAGGAACAGTTCTGGTGAAATAGAGCATAGCAACACAGGAATTGTCACTTTTGATCAGACTAGTAGCTCATCTACATCTGTTCTCCTGTCCCTCATGATTCAGAGGAAGAAATCACATCTAAAGGGAAAGACAATTTTACAATGGGAGGTAAATATTGGACCTTTAGCCAAGAACCCTTTGGACAAGTTGTAGAATAAAGGCCTGATTCCACTGAAAACTAGTGTTGAAAGAGCAGTGTTTTTATTTCTTGCCTACCTGATCCAAAAAAAGAAAAAAAATCTAGCAAGCTGTCATATTAGGAGGTTTTTATAGCTATTTAACATCTTTATTTGCTTTTTATATCACTACTTCAAGAATCTTTCTGTCATTTTTATAATTCATATTAAAATACATCTTAGAAGCAGGATATTTGTAACTTTTATGTAGTTACAGTAGGATTAAGGGTCAGGGGACTTGAACTATATAATGCTGCACAGCTGAAAAAGTATGAAGTATTTTTTCTTACTTCATTTGTTCTTGAGAAGCCCTTTTAAATTATTTTGCTTAGCTGTAACTTTTAATTTTTTGCCTTTCATACTGTTGAGCAAATGGACTAATTACCTATGACTTTCATATTATAATTATTTCATCAAATATGTCATGCCAAAGGGTTAGTTTTAGGCCTCCTTGTCATGACTGCAGATGAATACAAGTCAAGCTAGTAATTTCTCCAAGGGGGTGAGAATGCTGTCTTATTGAAGCTCACAGACTCAATCAAAGCTGCCTTCTCAAAGCTCTGGGAGAGGATTAGTCACTACCAACTTCAATTTGACGTGACACCCGAGTGTCACAGCAGCCCTAAGGTGGAGCTGTGAGAGTAGAACAGAAGAAAGATAAATTAATCTTTCTCCTTCCTCCCTTCACCCCTGCCAACTTAACATCATATAACTGCTTGTATTGCCTGAAAGTCAGTGCTGTGCATTTGATATTAAAGGCAAGGATTGTAATTTTAATAATGCATTACCTTTGATAAGAAAGCAGGACATCATTGTCACCAGTGACTGACCTGTAACAGGTGGGGACTTGCAAAACACCAAAGTTGGTCCATTTTCTTAGTTAGGAGCATTTCAGTCACATAAATATCTCCTAGAAGAGTAAGGCTAAGCCATGAATTTTAGGACATCACACCGAATTTATAATAACTTGTGCTAAGACAGAACAAGGTTTTGACTTGGGTTCAACTCTTAATTCTTAATATGATTTAAAAATGTGAGAATGATACATTTATCCTTGCTGCCAATGGGAAACTGTCTGCCTTATGCTTTGGTTTTGTGTGGAAAAGGCTAAGCAGGAAAGTCACAATTGTCTGGATTTAAGAGAAGGTGTTTTCTGGTCAGGATGTTTTCAAGAAGACCAATGCTGCCACAGTAACACAACTGCTGCTGAACAGAGGGATTCGTCCATTGGTGATTTTTGTCCACAGTCAGTGCTCAGTAAGGGGACACTGTGGTAAAAATGCAGATGTTCCCAGAATCTCTTGCAATTGTGTGTTAACACCAGTGTAATAGATAGAGTAAAAGTTGCACAATACCTAAGATACTTCCTCTGATGGATTCTGTGGAGGGTAACTCCTACAGAACTTGAGGCAAATACTTTTTTAGGGTTTCCACTGATAATATGAAACCTACTTATGCCAGGCATATATTACCTTAAATTTTTTTAAATTAAGTGTACGGTTTCATATTCAAAAGAATCTCTCACAGCAGCCATGCTTAAGTGAGGAAAATTAGTATAGTTCACTGCAAAACTTCTCCCATGTTTGTTTGATTAGATCCAAGAAGAGTGTAATAACATGGACACAATAATGAATGCTTTTAACATAGCCCATGACCTTAGGTCACAAAAAGGCAGTCGGCTAACACAAATGCCCCAGTGTGAACACTGCTTCTAAACTGAAGGTAATCCCTAAATCTCTTTGTGGCTCAGAACTTCTCTCTTACATCATCATCTTTTTGTGATCCTTTGATGGCAAAGCACTGAGAGATGAGAAGGTGGCTGCTTGTTACTGGTGCTACTTGGGCTTGGCTGCTTGGTGAGATTTACATTTTCCAGACTTGTTTCTGAAATTCATTGCCATATCCATTGAATTACAATGATTTCAGGGCTCAAATGAACTAAACGAGGCACTTCTAAAAAGCATAAATGATGCCAAGAAGATCCATCTGGTCCCGTGCCACCTGCGAGAGAAGTTTGTGCTACGTTTTGCTATTTGTTCCCGCACAGTGGAATCCACCCACATCAAGTTTGCCTGGCAGCACATCTCACAGCTGGCAACTGATCTTCTGAAAACATGGGAGCAAAACCACCACCAGCAGTAACAGCAGTGAAGTATAAGTGGAGATGAAGTAATTAACTGGCTTTCTCTGTGTTGCCAAGTTTTATTTTAGCTGCAGGTGGGAAAGTCAAACTATGAAGGAAAAAAGTACAAAACCTGTTGTTATATAGCCCAGCTGCAGTAGCAAAATCCTTGCCAGCAAGTTGAGTTGTAACCATAGTCATTCCTTCTCTGTGCTGTAGTTTCATCTTGCCTGTTTTGAGGATGCACATAGCCAAGGAGACTCGAGCTATCATTTCTTACCAGTTTGTAGTCAAGAGCATTTGTTCAACCAAGCAATGGAAATGGAAGGGTTGGTGCACCCTCTGTTGTCCCCGTTCACCTCCAGTGCACCCCCTCCTTTCTTCACAGATGAAACTAAGAGGTGTTAACCAAGTAATTTAACATTACTATGACTGCAGGAAGAACCCAAGTTGGGGAGGTTTAGTATCAGGTTCTAAATATGTTAATATCTGAATAGGCATGCACAAATGTTGCCAGGATTTGGGGCACTATCATGTCATGATACACTTGATGCAGTAATTCTGTAAATGAACAAAGGACAAAGGACTTCAAGACTTTCTTCATTGCATAGTCAGACCTAGGGGAATGAGCACTAACTGATGACTAATCATCCTTCTGGCAGGTTCTCTACTTTCCCCTAAATGGTTTGCTTTAAAACAGCCATTTTGTCAAATTCCAGCAAATAGGTTATGCTGGCTATTGGTTTCCAGATTGATCATTTAAAATGAGGTCCCTGAAAAGCTCCTCCTGAAGAGTTTTGTCAAAAGCCATGTGCTACCTGGTGTTCTGTATTTTTAATCAAGTTGTTATCAGAAGTGATTACTTGGAAATAGTCTGTAAGGCATGTTCTGTGAAACTGAGTTGTGATTTGTTTTTATGGCTACCATTTTGATTACTTCATGGTGTAATAAATCTTTGACAAAATGAGCTAAGAAATGTGGCATCAAAAATGTTACTCTTAGTTTCTCAAATTAGCTAACAAATGAGTAAACAAGTGACAATAAAAATAGAAAGTAAGAGAACAAACCGCCAAAATCAGCTGTGGTGCCTCCATCAGTGGTTTTCTTCCATGGACAGTGATGAATGGAAAATGAAAATTCTGGAAAACCTCTTTCTCAGAAAGTCAAATCATATATATTGGACACAAACCATTGATACGTCATCCTGTCAAAGGCAAGCACAGTAAAGAGCTGAAAGTCAGTTAGAGATGAAAGTCAGAACAATATCAAGTCAAAAAGTACTTTTGACATTTTAAAAACATAAATTCCAGACAGTTATTTCTGTGTAAATAAGAACTACATAAGTAGTTGCTCCAAGAAAAATAATATGTAGGATTAATTTCTACATTTGCATTTCAATCTTCCTTTCAAGGAAGATATATTAACTGATATTAACTTCTAAAGCCTCTTAAGCAATGTACAGAATTATTCAGCTTTCTTCCTCCATCCCTTTCAAGTATACTTCCTACAGTTGGGAAGTTGCAAGCAGACCAGGGAAAATGGATCAGGACAGTTAATTTGGCACCTGCTGTGCTCCTACCTCTGTCTTTCCTAATCTCTCACTTCTGGGGTACAAACTGGGAAGGATTACTACTTCCATAAGGAACTGATTTCCCAGGTAACAGTTGAAGAAAGGGATACCCAATGAATTTGGTAAAACCCAGTAATACTTGAGCAGGTGATTGACACAAGACACTACTGTCAGCTACACTGTCAGAAATTTTGATAGCATCATTCTCTTCAGCAGAACTAATATGAAATTTAGCTTTTCTGTGGTAGCACAATGCAATAGATTGGTAGACTGAAGAGAGTGGAAAATGCTGGTAGTTGTTCCCTTTCTCTGCTACTATTTTTTTTTTTTTTAAACAACGTTATTCAGATCTCATGACCTGGAAAACAATATTCCTCCATAACACGTATCTTCCACACTGATATAATTTTACAACTTTTACATTATGAAAACTCTAGAATCTTGGAACTGAAGAAGAATTAAACCTTCTCTTTGAGACAGACCAGTATTTTGTGTGGGAAATATATAACCATGTCTGTCCAGGAAAAAAAAACCAAACAGATTTGGATCAAAGCTATCACAGAGTAAATCCAGGATAATTCCATTGAAATGAAATGAAGCTGCTTTGGGCTTAGGTGACTATAATTGAAATTAAAAATCTGACTAATAAGTATTGGAAAAGAAAGGCATAAGGCAAGGTACCACTAAACTGAACATAAGAAGATTCTGCTGGAAATCTGCTCCATGGAAACCAGAGCAGAGATGAATGATGCTGTGTGAACCTCAAACTGCTGTAAAACTGGGATGCAGGCAGGATGCACAACCAAACCTAGGAGAAATGTCCCCAACAGCCCAGAATTAGACATAGATCCCTTTAGACATTTGTGGGAAAATACTGCCAAAACTGACATTCAGTTAAACATTTTTCAGTATCTGGATATCAGTTTTAGAAGTGGTTGTTGTCCAGATACAAAAACTCCTGTTGGCAAAGAATTTAAGATAAAGGCTAATTTAAAATATAGATGGAGTAAAAGTTAATTTTTGTTTTGTTTTTTAAAGAAGTGACATAAGTAAATCTGTCTAATAAACAGCAGTGATGAGACCCTGGAACTACATTTCCCCATGGCTAGCCCAGTACAGGAACCTGAAGTTCAGAGTTCTCATTTTTCTGAAATTCTAGGATGATTTGAATATGTAACCAGTGAAGGCCCTCATAGTGTTCACTCTCATAACCCTCTTTTCTCCATGTGATAATTCCTACTTAAACTATTAACATTAGGTCGTCTGAAAAGGAAATATGGGCTGTGTAATCAACTCAAGAAGAAGCATTGAAAGGAACATTTTGAAAGAAGAACATAAATGCTGTTTCTATTCTGTAGCTTCGCAATGTATCTGTGAGAAACACTGTATTTATGAATAGTTAATGTTAACCTGGATTTATTGTGCCTTGTGTGCAAAAGCTAATACAGTCTGTGCCTATGAATACTGTTTGATATTAAAAATAATTATAAAATCCCAGAACTGTACTTTAGTAGAATATCCACATCTCAAGGAAGACTGCGGCTATTAGAGAAGGAGGAAAAAAACCTGATTTTTACTTTCAGGAACCTCAATTTATTTTTTTTTTTTTAAACTAGCAGAGTACAGTACTTGCATTCTTAATGACAGATTATAAATATATTTTATTACTGATGGTGAAATAATGAAAATATATGTATTTATGAAAGTATTGGTAATATACTCTGAACTGCATTATAGTTATTAATTTTTTAATTTTTTATTGCCTTTACATACAAGAATCTGCTCATGGCTGTTTTGTTGTTGTTGTTGAAGGTTACTGTATGTGATGAGTAGTAGTCACATTGAAGTTGCCTTACAACAGCAGTCTAAACCTTGAGATGTATAAACTTGAATTGCTCAAAGACAGAAGCAAAGGAGAAATAAAACTGAGAATCCTGAAGACCAGAGTGGTTGGTGGGGGCAGGTTAAATAAGCATCAATGGATAATATCTATATAGCATATGTAGAGTTTGTATGTTCTAAGTGGAAAAATAATCAGAAGTGTAATGCTCTAATTATGATTTGTGAGCTGTTGACTCCCTTTAAAATCTGTACACAAAACCTGCTGAACAGACATATAGGTTTTAATTGGCAGTATTAATAAACACAAACAAAACTACAAAGTCTCTTTGTACTTAAATAAGCTTTTCGCGTCTCATTCATGCCAGATGCACTGTAGGAGGCCCAATTTCCCCACTCCTATCAAGTCAGTGCCCTGATTTTCACCACCAAGGACTTTTTCTCAATGTGTCCTTGAAATTACTTTGCAAATGGGAGTTTGCAAATTTTTCTGCAGGAAGTTTCCTCCTCAGCAACAGGAGTCTGAAAAATACCTGGCCATATCCAGGGCCAGTGCCGACCGTTCTGCCAAGTTCTGCACAGCGCTGCATCTGCATCGGCCGCTGGAGCCACCTTTGGTTTGGAGCTCCGGTGCCATCCGGTAGGACAGGGAAGGGGCCCATGACATCAGTCCTGCCTGGCTGCAGCCTGCGTCCCCAAGGCTGCTTTGCTCCCTGCCTCTGTGCAATCCCAGGGAAACTGGGCAAGCATACCTCGGCAAAAATTTGATGGCAGCAGCGTCAGAAACTATTTAAATGTTAGCCCAGTTGGGTCTGAGATGATAGCTTGCATACCAGCACAGTTTAATGTGCTGTCTGCACTAATGGCATAACAAGCCTGATGTGTAACAAAAACCTGACAGGAACTGCAGGAAAGGTTCCTCACGAGAAATGAAATGTTCACCCACACAGAAGCGTCTTTGTTAATACCAGAGATGTAACTGCAGCTTAGAGTGCTAATTTGCTTCTAGATTGGTGTGCTAATTTGAACGTAGGTTGGTGTGATCCAGATGGGGACTCCACCACCACATTCAGTTCATGGGATACTTCCACATGGACCACCATCTTTTGCCCTGTAAAACTGTGTGTCATTCATCTTGTCCTTGTCAGAGCTGTTCTCCCAAAAAGGCCTGTGCAGCTGTTGTTTTCTGGAGTGTTAGACAGTGTTTCCTTCTGACACTTCCGTGGTGGCCCTACAGCCGGTGCCACAGGGGCAGATATGAAATAGGTGGCCGTGGAGGTCAAGTGCTTGTGTGCCTAAGGGCCAGGTACCCATCACTGGCTGGGAAGTCACCACCAGGGTTAGGGTTAGGGCTTTGTGCTTGGGCCATCATTCATGGAACCTACCTCCTGTGGAGCCTGTCCTGCACGGAGGGCTGTTGCCAAGGTCATAGCTCGGGACACCGCTGGCCCGGCCGCCTATGAGCTGAGCAAAGGGCATCCAGAGGGCCGCCTGACTGCCAGGAGAGGAACAAACGGCGGGCAGCTGGGGAATGCTGACGGGATGTGGCCGCCCTGCCGTTTTGGGCAGCCAAAGTCGAGTTTGACACAGGAAGAGCCACAGCAATTCTGCTCCTTTAGTCACCGGACTGAAGGTAAAGGCCTCGTCTGCCTTACAGAAATTGCGCATCTCCACGTTTCCATTTTCCACTGCTACTGAAAATGGCCTGGATAGGCAATGAACGTGACAGAACCTGTTACATTCTCCAGCCTCTCCCTTCTCGGCTGCTCTGACCTTCAGCCGAGGAGCCAAGCCCTGACCAGAAAGGTTTTTCCGAAGCGTGTGAGCAGGGCTGGCAAGGCGCGGGAGCCGAGACACCGGCACCAGGGGAGCCAAGACACCAGCACCAGGGGAGCGCCCGGGGCCGCGGCGGGGGCTTGGCCGGGAGACGCGGGCTG